>VOPJ01005634.1:0-37072 GCA_014673585.1 Semibalanus balanoides
AATCTAAGTGTTGGCGTCTGGTGTAAGCGTTTGTGTGATAATGTCTGTTGGATTGTTTTTGTGGTTTTGAACGTGATAGCCCATTCTTGACCATACCTGTATATTTCGAGATGACCTCAAGTCAAAACTTTTTCAAAGTGTGGGTAATTGATGCCCAAATAGGTGTACGAAATTTAGCGGCGCTGCGCGCCGCCGTTTTTCCGCTACTCCTGCAAAACCTGAGGGGGCAGAAATCCCTCCCCCCTGCAGTGCGCGGGTTAATAGCTGACCAGCTCGGGTGTCGACCGTGCCAGTCCAGTCGGCTGTTGCCCGGTGTATGCAGGGTCAGGCGACATATCAGCTGTAGCGGTGCGCTGCGTTTACCTCGTGTAGTTTGTATCTCCGCAGCCGACATCCTGGCACTCCTCGACGCTAGGTCTCTTGAAGTGGCGCCAATCTAACTTTGTGAAACAGTTTACAGGGCACTGCGGCGATAACGCCGAAACTATGTACCAGCTGCTGTGCCCTGAGATGACTGCTATCGACCACGCACAAGCAATGCTGAGTAGCATGGGTGCCTGCTTAATCAACCAAAGACCAGCTTGCTGCGCTGGCGCTGCTATCCAGCCAGCACCGCTGCTGGCGCTGGCGCTGCTATCAACAGCACCAGCTGCTGGCGCTGGCCGCTTTCCCTATCACCAGCACCAGCCTGTACAGGCGCTGGCGCTGCTAGATCACCAGCACCATAACTGCCTGGCGCTGCGCTGCTATCACAGCACCATGCTTTTGCTGGCGGCTGGCGCTTCTATCACAAACACCAAGCTGCATTCTTAGGAGCAGCTAGCTGCTCGCTAATCTACCCAGCTAAGGGCCAGCTTTAGAGCTGGCGCTGGCGGCTTCTATAACATGCACAGCTGCTGGCGCCCCGGTGCTGCTATCACCAGCACCAGCTGCTGGCGCTGGCGCTCTATCACCAGCACCATTGCTGGTCTGGACAGCATTTGCGTGCTGCTATCACGCTAGCCACCAGCTGCTGGCGCTGGCGCTGCTAATCACACTTTAGTCTACCAAAGGACTGCTGGCGAACTGAGGCGCTTTGGGTGGACTTTATCACCAGCACATCAGCTGCTGGCGCTGGCGCTTTTCTGGATCACCAAAAGCACAGCTGAGCTGAGGCGCTCGAGGCGCTGCTAATCACCAGCACCACTGCTGGCGCTGGTGCTGCTATCACCAGCACCAGCTGCTGGTGCTGGTGCTGCTATCACCAGACATGGGTACTGCGGATCTTAGAGATGGATCCCGGGTCCAAAAAGATATCAGTATTAAACATAATGAGCAACTCAAATGATCAAATGATCAATGTATATAGAATCTCACGCCATTCCAACGACAGAATATAGCGGTTGATTTATGACTGCAAGCATGTATCTGGAGCTAAATACCGCTACTGGGATCTGATCTGTCCAATATCCATACCCGCTGCCGCTGCCTTCGTCGCTGCCGCTTTTGCTGATGGCTGTCTCCATAATCTCGCGTCATTATTTCCTCCGTGCTTTCATCAGCGGAGACGCACATATTGGCGTCTCGCTGGCGTTCGCTTCGCCAGGAGCCAGGAACGGGCGATGAGCGGGAGTTCAAAGGGTCCGCCGAGTGCCGACCACCCACTGGCGCTTTGATGTTCGCCGCCGCCGCCGCTGCTGTCGTCGCTGCTAGGCAACTAGGTGACTGGAGACACTGAGACACTGAGACACTGAGACACTTTGACACTGAACACTGAGACACTGAGACTTTGGAACACTGTGAGACAATGAGACACTGGGAGATAATGAGACAATGTGAGACGCCGATATACCGGGAGACACCGAGATTCTGTGGACTCTGAGACATCGGTACATCGAGTCTCTGTCTGAAACTTACTGAAGAGCCACTGACCAGCTGGTGCTTCTTTAGTGTAACTGTGACATCACAAAACGTTTTTTTTAACCAAGCGGACATACTAAGAAAAGGCACACATACATTTCCTATTTAAAATGTCAACTGTGTCGGTTCCAGGGCTATGGAGACTGTTACACGTCTCGAATAGTGGACGAATGCTAGGCGACAGACTGGCTGGGGGATTGATGGGAGATTGTGTGCATGGTCGAAAGTATTGAAACACGCCTAGTTGTTGACGTCGTCTGAGTTAGAAAGTGCACTTGACGAAGGGATGAACCGTTAGTTGGTAAAGCATAATTGCACCATATGCCTTGCATGCGTAGCAAGTCTTAGAATAGTGACAAATACGGACGTCATCAACCACGGGGTGGAACTTTATAGCTTTAGGCGGAGGCCCGAGCCCCCCCCCCAATGATTTTAAATTTTAACATCAGGCCTATGGCGTTGCATGGTAAGAACTGAGTTAAAATCTACCAAATTAACATTAGGGCCCCACGAGCGATTTCATAAAGTTCCGCTTGTGTGCATAACGAATCTACGTTTACATACATCGATCCATTCAACGTATCCATCTGCGCCATATCGCCTCGGCCGTTGCGGGGTCCTTATGCATTATGCAAACGGCGAGTTAGCAATTTATCGCACTTAACATACATACTTGCACCAACACTTTCACAGTGACGCGCTGCGGCGGCTCGCCAGGGCCTGACTGTTTGCGGTAGTCTGTCGGTAATACTTGCGGTCACTGAATCAAGTCATGGGTAAATATATGCCCCACACAGGTCTGGTCTCGACGTTCAATCCGCAAAGAGCGGCGGCCCTGCTCCTTACGCATGCATAGCAGCCAGCCGGCCGCGCGGACGCGCCGGGTCACTATGCTGGTGGGAAGGCGGCGGAGTTAAGTAGGCGGTGTGGGAGGCGGCAGCAGGTCTAGTATTGACTTGAGGTGCTTGGTTTTGCGAGTGGGAAATTCTTACTAAAAATAAGCATCAAGAGTGGAAAACTCAACCAAAAACCATATGTTGTTCGGCTTGATCAACCCCAATTACCCATTGACAATCATCTGATTGGATTACCCATGTGAATTTCTTATACCGTGTCTTTCCCAACACAGGCTGATACCTCTATCATTACACCACCTCATAAATCATTAATCAATAGTGTTCAAAATTAGTATCATAATGCATTTTTTTAAATAAGAAGTAAGAAAAGTCTAATAGGAAAACTTAAGGAAAAGGATAAAATAGTATCCAAATGGAGGGTGGTCGTTATTCCTCCCAAAGTTCGCCACTGCTTGAGATCCTGGCAGCAGTGGGGCAGTGGCGGCAGCGTGGGCAGCAGTGGCGGCCGCGAAGCGATGGTTTAGCGGGATCAGTAGGTGGGTTGAGAGGCCGGTCAGGCCAGGTGGCGTATGGAGCGACAGGCACGTGACCGGACCACGTGGGAGATGGGTGGAGATGGTGAGGTCACGTGACGGCATGAACGGACACGGTCCTTGTTTGGAGGGACGGCGGATGAGTAGGAGCCCTGTGGAGGGTGTGTAGAGAAGTGGTACTCTGATAGAGCCCGTGAGATGAGTAGGAGCCCTGTGGAGGGTGTGTAGAGAAGTGGTACTCTGACAGAGAGCCCGTGAGATGAGTAGGAGCCCTGTGGAGGGTGTGTAGAGAAGTGGTACTCGGAAAGACAGCCCGTGGAGGCTGCGTTGGATGGAGACAGGTGAAGGATATGTGGTTGTGGAGGATGTGTGGATGAGTTGCGTGTTTTGGAGGAAGGAGGGACTGATGGGGGGAGGAGATGAAATCATGCTATGTAAGGCCACAGGGGTGTGTGTATTGGTTTAGATGATATGTGGTTCTGGCCGGCTGCCTATTCTGACGTCATATCGTGTCGCACTGTATGACGTCACTGTGAAATGACGTGACGTTACCGTGACAAGTCGTGACAGTCATGGTGTCATGGTCGGTGTCACTGTCCGTGATTGTTCTGCTTTTCTGGCGGCTACCGTTCATTCGCTCATTCATGTATTCATTCGCCCCATACTTCATTCATTATTTCGTGACGCATTCATTCATGGCTACTGTCACCTGATTCAGTTTCCATTCAGCTGCTGCGGAGCGTTTCAAAGCGTCTCCATTCCGTCCATTGGTGGTCCGCGGTTGTCGTTAGGCAGTTCACTGGGGCGTGAGAGTGACTTACTCTCGGTCGAGTTCTTCAAGACTTGAGCCTCGTCGGATGGAATCGTCGCCGTTCGGGTTGTAGATGCTGGTCTTTGAATGGTGAAGGCATCGTTGAGGTCCCCGGTGGCTGGGTTGTTGGCTACGTTTTCCTAGTTATGATCTGCGAGAATCGTGCGAGAAACTTGAACCTTCACACGTGTCAATGCATTCGAGATCAGAGGAGTTTAATTCATCACATCCGCGTCAAATCGAATTCGATGCCAATGTGTTAGGAGATCAAAGTTACTTCGCGAAGTCACCAATCATCGCCTGATCAAAGGAAATTGGAACCCGTGTTATCAGTTTGTCTTCATCTGAAGTTAGTTATTTTGGGATCATATTGGTTTCGTCAGTTGCAAGAGTTGTCATCGCCTGCAAATTACGTTGTGGGTGTGGACAGGCGGGATGAATGTAATGCCGAAACATGTGGCAATGCGGCGAAAAATGGAATAATTAAATGTGTATTGAATATTGATGCGCGGCGGTTATGACTTCTTCGTTCCATCGATCTTGACTAATCGTATCCTATGTCAAATTTATTGGCACTGTAAAACATAGCATACATTGGATGGGTGGCTCCTCTCCAATATTCCAGGTCAACTTCAGGATTGATGGCTCGTCTCGATGTTTTTCTGCCGTCACATGTAGGCATCGTGTGACGATCCTGCAATTTACGCTGTTTTCCTGGAGACGTCAATCAATCAATCAATCAATCAAAATATATTTTGAACACAAAAACATAATCAACAATACAAATACGATTGGTGCAAATTGCGACACGTGCATATAACTGGGCACCTCTCCAGACTAGACATAAACAACAAAACGAAACCGACCCGCCGTCAAGGAGGCATCGCTCCACCGCCTCCCCAAAGCAGCACGCCGCCGACCCGCGCCGACCGCCGTCCCTTGGCTCACAGCGCACAAGGAATTGTTGAAATGATTGGGCTACCCTACTCCGCTCACCAGTGCTGAGATGTGTCCGTGTAAAAGAATATCTATCTGTGTGTCTGTAGGAAGATGAGAGAAGTCTGACTGCAAAATAGATGATTGTGTTATAAACAATCTTGGTCTACTATGTTCATGATGGTGGCAGTAAAGTATGAAGTGATTGAAGATGAAGTGAAGACACCCACTGTTCTAACCGCTGCTGCCGGCGGCTGCCAGGAGCTGAGCTATCTGCCTGAACCCTGCCGCCTGCTTATCTTGGCTCCTGTCCCAGACCTGTCCAAACGTCCAGCGACTGATGTCACTTGGTACTTATGACGTCATTCATTACCAGTTTACAGAGTCGAATGTCACGCTGTATCTGCAGAGCTGCACCACCCACGTGTTTTGGAATATAGACTGGCGATAAGCAGAGACTAGCATGTAGACGGCGAATAGCCAGCTGGGCGCACGTACGACCAGCAGTAGAGTGGCTCGTAGACTGGCAAAAGGCAGGGACCGCATAAACAGCAAATATCGGGCAAATAAACAGCATATACACCTGGCAATTACAATATTATTGGTAATTAAACAACGTATACCTGGCAAGTAAAGCTACATCGGGCAAATAAACAGCATATACACCTGGCAATTACAATATTCTTGGTAATTAAACAACGTATACCTGGCAACTAAAGCTACAATTTGGATAGGTGAGATCAGGTTAGCGTGTGCATGGTTAGATAAATATGCCCAGACGAATCTGTATTTCTCCGAGATAGCTTATTTGCGATATGTCTGATTATTACAAATCTTCATTTCAATCACGTGTGGGTTCTACCAGCCAGTTGTGTGTCAGTCGCGTCAGCGAAGGACGGACCGACGGCGACACCCTGCCACGCCTTATGTGAGTGGACCGCCCATCAGAGGCCCCCCTCCCGCGCCCGTGCCGCCCACCAGAGCCCCCCCCCCCCCAGCGCCCGTGCCTCCCGGGCCCGGCGGACGTCAGGGGGAGATGGTCACCAGTGCACGGCTCGTACGGAGCAGCTGTGCAGTCTGCAGTCTGCTGACCCCGGTGATGTCACTGTGAGACGCGTCCCTGCAGAGGGGCGAGTCAGGACGGCTGGGGCTGTGAGACGCGACCCTGCAGAGGGGGCGAGTCAGACGGCTTGGGACTGTGATGATCTGTGTCGTCCCATATACTATTCAGGACGGCTGGGACTGTGAGGCGCGACCCTGCAGAGGGGCGAGTCAGGAGCGGCTGGGACTGTGAGTCAGGACGGCAGGGACGAGTCAGGACGGCTGGGACTGTGAGACGCGTCCCTGCAGAGGGGCGAGTCAGACGGCTGGACTGGAGACGCGACCACTGAGAGGGACGGTCAGGACGGCTGGGACGTGTGAGACGCGTTCCCTGCAAGGGCGAGTCAGGACGGCTGGGACTGTGAGACGCGTCTCGCAGAGGGA
Organism: Semibalanus balanoides; assembly: GCA_014673585.1. Classification (NCBI taxonomy): domain Eukaryota; kingdom Metazoa; phylum Arthropoda; class Thecostraca; order Balanomorpha; family Balanidae; genus Semibalanus; species Semibalanus balanoides. The sequence goes on from VOPJ01005634.1 coordinate 6,522, forward strand.
GCGAGTCAGGACGGCGTGGGACTGTGAGACGGTCCCTGCAGGAGGGGCGAGTCAGGACGGCTGGGACTGTGAGACGCGACCCTGCAGAGGGGCGAGTCAGGACGACTGGGGCTGTGAGACGCGTCCCTGCAGAGGGGCGAGTCAGGACGGCTGGGACTGTGAGACGCGACCCTGCAGAGGGGCGAGTCAGGAGCGACTGGGGCTGTGAACGCGTCCTGCAGAGGGCGAGTGATGGCTGGGACTGTGGAGACGCCGTCCCTGCAGAGGGACGAGTCAGGATGGCTGGGACTGTGAGGACGCGTCCCTGAGAGGGACGAGGTCAGGACGGCTGGGACTGTTTGAGACGCACCCTGCAGGGGCGAGTCAGGCGCTGGACTGTGAGACGCGACCCTGCAGAGGACGATCAGACGGCTGGGACTGTGAGACGCTGACCGCTTGCAGAGGGCGAGTTCAGGACGGTTCTGGGACTGTTGAGGACGCGTCCCTGAGAGGGGCGAAGTCAGTCGCTGGGACTGTGAGACGCGTCCCTGCGAGGGACGATCAGGTCGGCTGGGACTGTGAGACGCGTCCCTGCAGAGGGGCGAGTCAGGCGGCTGGGACTGTGAGACGCGACCCTGCAGAGGGGCGAGTCAGGACGGCTGCGGACTGTGAGACGGACCGGCAGAGGACGAAGTCAGGACGGCTGGGACTTGTGAGCGCGACCCTGCAGTAGGGACGAGTCAGGACCGGCTGGCAGGGGGCGAGTCAGGTCGGCTGGACGTGTGAGACGGCGACCCTGCAGAGGCGGGTCCAGCGGCTGGGACTGTGCAGGCGCGACCCTCAGAGGGCGAGTCAGGCGGGCAGGACTGTGAGACGCGACCCTGCAGAGGCAGTCAGAGCGGCTGGACTGTGAGACGCGACCCTGCAGAGGACGATCAGACGGCAGGGACGAGTCAGGACGCTGGGACTGTGAGACGCGACCCTGCAGAGGGACGAGTCAGGCGCAGGGACGATCAGACGGCTGGACTGTGAGACGCGACCCTCAGTAGGGGCGAGTCAGGACGGGCTGGACTGTGAGACGCGACCCTGCAGAGGGGCGAGTCAGACGACTGGGACTGTCAGACGGTCCCTTGCAGAGGGTGAGCCGGACGGCTGGGACTGTGAGACGCAACCCTGCAGAGGGACGAGTCAGGACGGCAGGGACGAGTCAGGACGGCTGGGACTGTGAGACGCGACCCTGCAGAGGGGCGAGTCAGGACGACTGGGGCTGTGAGACGCGTCCCTGCAGAGGGGCGAGTCAGGACGGCTGGGACTGTGAGACGCGACCCTGCAGAGGGGCGAGTCAGAGCGGCTGGGACGCGTGGGCGGCCGGTCGCAGTGGGTTTCAGTTGAGTATAGAGATGGCGGTGAGAACTGGCCGGCCTGCCGTCGTCATGTCGGAGTCGTCACGTGTCTGTGTGTAGTCTGTATGTCTGTCTGTCTACCTATAGTGTAGAGAGGGCGGAGGGAGAGTTTATGCCTTGGCCAGAGATGTCACGCCCTCAGTGGCCTGCTGCAATAAGTCTTACGGCCTGTTCCCGTCGCCCCTCTAACCGCCTCTAACCTCCTCTAAGTTGCTCCAACTGCAACTGCACTGTGTTAGAGAATACGACTGGACCAAGTGGGAGCAGCTTTGAGGAGGTTAGAGGTGCGACGGGAACAGGCCCTTAGTGTAGAGAGGGTGACTACGGCTAAGCAGTTGCGTCCTGAGAGAGCGGAGGTCTGACGCTGGGCGGCCGGGAGGCGGTGGTGCCTCCGTCGGCTCCAGAGAGTCTGAGTGCAAGGAGAGGGGTGCTCTGACGGTGTTGTATGAATACAGCATGGTGCCATGTCCTGGCTGGTTATGTATTACACCGGACAGTAGGACACTGGACACCGGAGACACGGCGGCATGCCTGACACCGTGGGTATCACGGCTCCATGACGCCTATATGTCCCAGCTGTCGGATATCCGGCGCTTCCTTCAGTTCCGACACCCTTCAGATATGCGGGCCAGCCGGGCTGGTGGTGGCCGCGGGGAGGGCCGGGGTGGCGGTGTCCGCAGGGGCCAGGGCCGGGGTGGCAGGTGGCCGCGGGGAGACCCAGGGGAGGGACCGACTGACGTGGCGCCCGTGCACGGCTCTGGCGCTCACGCACCACGCACGTGTCTGCTCCCGTCAGGGACGCCGCCCCGCCAGATTAGCCTGGGGCTGACCCAAGATTGCCTGCCTTAATGGACTGGCTTATGGTGCCCAGGCTGTTATTACTCGGAGTGTGATAGATAGACTGGTGGGAAATCAGAAGAAAAAACGTGGAAAACGGAGGAAATTGTAAAGCAAAAAGAAAATATGCGGAAACACAAAATGTGATGTATATGTTTACTGTTTAGGCACATAAACTCGTTGAATTGCTGAGTGAATGAGACAAAGTGAACTACATGGCAAGAACCCTCGATCGAAACGCCCATTTATGTTGCTCTATGGCACACCATGCAGATGCTCCCGAAATCATGTCAACAACTGTGTGTCTCATTCAAACTTATCGCCCGTTGTTCTACAGTCAGCCATTTCAAAGGACACCACATTGAGCCTGAGACTCGAGACTCGAGGTAGCTCGTCAACTCTAGCCGGCCGCTCGCTCGGTCCGCTCGGCGCGCGATGAACAACCTGCTAGTGGGTGCGAGTACGCGTGGTCCGGGCGTCTAGAGCGAGGTGCCCCTCGATGCTCGTCTCCGGTTGTCAGGTGCCGGTCACGGCGCCAGCTGGATGTGGTGGCACTGTTGAGACTTGGCGTCGCCGGACGGCCGGCTGGGCTACTACTGCCGCCGCTCTTGAGTCATGACATGGACCGCCGCGGAGACACGGCGTCGGTACGGAGCTCATCAGCCGGGCTTGCCGGGAGCTATGGTGGCTTGAAAGGCTGCAGAGGAGCGGGCAGACGAAACGAGTAACTAGCGCTGCAGCAGGGGCGTTTACGGAAACTGCGTGGGACGGGAGACAACATGGGGAGAGGTCGTGTTCAGTCGGCCTGCAGGTTGTGAGCTGTTAGGAGTCCATTCAGGGGGCTGGGGTAGCTGTTAGAAGCTCAGGCAGGGGGCTGCGGGAGCTGTATAGAAGCCCAGGGCTGCCGGGGAGCTGTTTAGAAGCTCATCAGGGTGCTGCGTGGAAGCCTGTTAGAAGCTCATACAGGGGGCTGCGAGTCTGTATAGAAGTCTCATCAGGGGCTGCTCAGGAGCTGTTTAGAAGAGCTTCATCCAGGAGGGCTGCGGGAGCTGTAGAAGCCTCATCAGAGGCTGCTTGGGAGCTGTAGAAGCTCATTCTAGGGGCTGCGGGAGCTGTTAGTAAGCATCAATCAGGGGCTGCCGGGAGCTTTAGAAGCTCATCAGGGTGGCTGCGGGGTGTTAGAAGCTCATCAGTGGGTGCGGTGAGCTGTTAGGAGTCCTATCAGGGGCTGCGAGGTTTATGCTGTTAGAAGCTCAAGCCAGGGGGCTGCGGGGAAGCGGTTAAAGCCCAGGGCTGCGTGGGAAGCTGTTAGAAGCTCATTTCAGGGGGCCTAGCGGGGAGCTGTTAGAAGCTCTCAGGGGCTGCTAGGGGAGCTGTTAAGAAGCCTCATCAGGGGCTGCTGGGAGCTGTAGAAGCTCATCAGGGGGCTGCGGGTAGCTGTGTAGAAGCTCATCAGGGGACGCGGGAGTTAAGAAGCTCATCAGGGGGCTGCCGGGAGCTGTTAAGAAGCTCTCATCAGGGGGCTGCGGGAGCCTGTTTAGAAGCTCATCAGGGGGCTGCGGGAGCGTTAGAAGACTCATCAGGGGGCTGCAGGGAGCTGTAAGAGACCATCAGGGGGGCTGCGGAGCTGTTAGAAGCTCTCAGGGGCGCGGGAGCTGTTGAGCCTCATCAGGGGCTGCGGGAGCTGTTAGAAGCTCATCAGTGGGGACTGCGGGGGTGCGTTAGAAGCCATCCAGGGGCTGCGGGAGCTGTTAGAAGCTCATCAGGGCTGCGGGAGCTTGTTAGAAGCTCATCAGGGGGACTGCGGGAGCTGTTTAGAGCTCATCAGGGGCTGCGGGAGCTGTTAGATAGCTCATCAGGGCGGGCGCGGAGCTGTAAAGCTTCATCAGGGGCTGCGGGGAGCTGTTGGAAGCTCATCAGGGGGCTGCGGGAGCTGTTAGGAGTCCATCAGGGGGCTGTGGGGAGCTGTTAGGAGTCCAGGGGTGCTATGGATGCCTCAGATCATCGATTGTGGAGCTTACTAAGGGTGGAGGGATGTCACGGTCCTGAACAGCATCAGAGCTGCACGGCTGTTGTGGAGGCTGCAGGGCCAGACTTCCCAGGTGTAAGGGGTACGGAACATCTGGGGTGCAGGCAGTGGACACTGGACATAGAAGCTTATTAGGGCTGAATGGAAAGCACATGTCCAGGAAGTTTCAGGGACGCAGGCCTGTAGGGGTCTTTCGGAGCTTCAGGGACGCAGGGCTGTAGGGGCGTTTCGGAGCTTCAGGGACGCAGGGGGATTGAGCGTCAGGAATGTAGAGAGTGGTATGGAGCAGGCTGGAGGTCATGGAAATACGGTGACAAGCATCTAAAAAGGCGACCATTGACTCATTCAGTCGAGGCTCGAGAAACTGTTCAATAGGCTCTGGCTTATGGTCCAATAACTGTAATGTCGAAAGTGCAATCCAGTAAATTGGGTTTGGAAAATATTCGAGCTGAAGAGGTCTAGACACACAAAACCTTCCCGGCTGTAGTTGTTTTCACGCCACGCTTCCTTTCCAGTTTGAAGTCCTACCGAGACGTAGGTATCCAGTCCTGAAGTGTCCCTGCTGAGTGAACTCGCATTCTCTACAATGTCCTGGCTTTCTTTGTCGGTTGCTGGACTCTGCTTAATGGGTTGTCTGCTATTTGTCGTGTGGCAAAAGGGGTTATGCTCAGGTATATTGCGTACTTTTGGTGCTGCTTTGTGCGAGTTGTGGGCTGTCTTCCCTTTTGTGCGTCTTCTCTGCACTGTCAGGAAAAGATAGGCAATAGGTACTCGGCGTGAACTTCTGGAGGGCTTGGCCTTATCAATAACTATTTATATAAAGAGGTAGCGACTCGCAAGTATGCATTGTGTCTTCATAATGAAGCATCTATTTGACATTTGATATAGCATGCTCGTCGCTAATTTGACAGCGCTTTTATCGGCAAACTCGCAATCGTTTCCCTGGAGAATAGCAAAAGTTTGCATTTAAACATTAACTAATATTTACAGCTGTATCCCAATCGTCACATAAATGTCATTGTGTGTAGCATCTCTCGTCGAACGGAACACAGAGTTCCACCATCCGTTTGTGTCGCCCCTCTCCGGCCTCCTGAACACAGCTCCTTGAGGATGTGGTTATAGACTGGCCCTTTGGCAATGAATCAAAAACGGCCTCGCTTCGCTGGAACTCGCCTCGACTCGCTGGAACTCGCCTCGCCTCGCGGGAACCCGCCTCGCCTCGCGGGAACCCGCCTCGCCTCGCTGTAACTCGCCTCGCCTCGCTGAAACTCGCCTCGCCTCGCTGAGCTTCCCGGTCACACAGACGGGTCGAACTGTGTGGCTCGCTTATCCCATGGATACCGTGTGAATACTTGATTAACCAATAATGGGCATAATCAATAACGATATGCATTTGTGATGGTTGACGACGTGGATCTTTGTGACTCGCCGCGGCCATGAATACCGCAGGTGAATACTTAATTTAACCGACAATGGAGATAATCAATGACTAAGCGGAGTTGTGGTGATTGGCGATGTGGTGAAGGATTTTCGAAGTCTGCTTTGGCTGGGTGGCGCTCCACCGGATCGTAATTAAATGTTTGTGCGCACGGTAAAACGCAAAGTACTGACTCACGAGAAATCTCTTTCAGCTGAAGGGAATGTTTCACATTAACATAAGATTTGAGTTGAGATGGCCAAGTTGTTGGAATTCATTGAAATGTAATTATTATGGAAGTTAATAACCCCACAGGGTCTATGAAAGTAAATTTGAGTTTGGTTTTGACATCTGCACAAAATATGGCCTAGTGTATTAGGGTAGCCCTCTTAAAGCCGATGTCGTCACCCTTTTATCAAATGTTGATGAGAAGACTTGTTTTTATATTTGGCTATTACATTAGCCATACACTAGTCAATGACAAATTGCAGGCGTGAAGTTTTTTCTAATTTCCAAAGAATTCTTCATCATGACGTCATCAGCCCAAATACTAAAAACGTTAGTTTTTCATGAAATTAGCAACTTGTTTTGAGAAAACAAAAATGTCAGAATCGAAGTTCGCAGCAATTACATCATGATTTTGCAACATCACAACGGGTCATTTGGACAGACTTTCAGAGAAGTGAAAACATTCTCCTTTAAACCCTGCTTATCGAGAAAGGCTCTATTAATTATCATCAAAGCGTGTTAATTTTTTGTTGTTGTTTCAAACGTCGATCTTTGTATCATTCTGCGGTCAGACTAGTAAATTAATTGGCAACTTCCATTTATGCAGTACATATTGCGATTATACTTTTCATCATGCCTTGCGCGGTTTAATTCCCGCAACGTTCCGTGAACCATTCATCATTCTGGTCCGGTTCTGATGTCACGTCGTGACGGTCTTGGCAAGTGGCGGCTGGCTTACAGGAGAACCAGCATGACGGCACATGCGTGGCTGTCACGCTCGACTCAAGGACGCCACCGCACTGATCATGCCTCTCCCCTGCCGTCACCTCCTTCCACTACCTCCCCTCCCTTCTCCCTCCCGTCTCTCTCCCCTCCCTCCCGGCCTCTCCCCTTGGCCCGCCGCCCAGCTGGCTGGTGGGAAATGAATGGAAGATGGATAGATTTCATTGTCATGGGTGGCGGGCAGAATGTGTGAAGCTTCAGGAAATCAGCGAAACTCTATTAGGGTATAAAACCGCCGTACTCAATGTGCTTTTAAGTACGAATTCATCGTCTTCTCGCGGAATTATTTTATCAAATCGTTTTGCCATTTTCTCCCAAGTTTAAAAAGATGCAGTTGCAAATATATGTAGTTATTGACGACCTAGATTTTCTTTGCCTGAATTTCTCACGTATTTTTTAAACCTTGCGTGAGTGCATTTTACCATTTTCCGTTCACATTTTTTTTTATTCCAATTAATGATAAATCACTGGAATAGTTGCAAGCACTCTAAATCTGGGCAAATGATCGCCCATTGTGTATTGCTCTTTGCAACATCGTGAAGGTTTTGAAAGCGAGGAATATGTAACCGGCCGCTGTGTGCCTGCCGTGGCTGTTTCCACAGCCGACATGCCCTGCGACGGAAACCTGACACGCACGTCGCAAGCCACAGCCACAAGCCCCACAGCCACCAACTGACACAGCACTCCGCCATCAGCCAGCCACAGCCCCCCAGCCACCAAACCTGACACAGCATCTTCCGCACACCAAGCCACAAGCCCCAACCAGCCACCAACCTGCACCGCACTCTTACCGCCACACTTAGCACAAGCCCCAGCCACCAAACCTGACACAGCACTCCGCCACCACCAGCCACCAAACCTGACACAGCACTCCGCCACACCAGCCACCAAACCTGACACAGCACGTCGCCACACCAGCCGCAATCTGCAACTAAAGCGCCGCCATATTACGCGGATGACTGACGTGAGCGAGCGGTTCACACGGCCGCGGCGGTGAATAGAATTCGCTGAGCGGTCCGCCCCGGTTAGTCCTAGTCAGCCGTCAGCCCGGCAGCCCGGCCGGTCGGGAAGGTCGTTAGTGGGAGCAGGTCGATAGTGGTGGCAGACACTCGCTGATGGTGACGGAAGAGGGATGGAAGGCGGTGGGATGGTTCGCTTAAACTGGCGGGCTTTGTGGGAGGTCGTAGGCTGATGTGAAAAGGGGTGGTCATCTTGAGGATCTATTAGAACCAGTTTGAATTGCACATTGCTCCATTCGCTACAGAGTTGATTTACAGAGGTAGGTATATTTGTAGTCTCGACTGTGTGTCAGCAGTAAAAATGATAGATGCCGTACAGATGGGCGTTATTTCACGCGGCAGTATTCGCCTCCTCCTTCATAATACCCGGTCTCAGATTGCCCTCCTGCGTCATATTCACTGGTGTCCGTACCCCCCCCCTCCCCGCCCACGCCATGTCCCGTCCCACAGATAAGTGTCTCTCTTCTGTCATAGTATATGTAGTCTGAATGCCCTATCCTCGCCGTGTCCTGCCCCACAGACCAGTGTCCGCTCCCCGATCAGTCTCACATCTGTGACGGGGAGCGGCCGATCCCTCTGCATCCATCTCAATTCATCCATCTCTATCCGTCCCTATCTGGCCGGTAATATGACTCATGTGGACATAGCGAGCAAGTCGTGTGCGAGGGCAGGGGTCTGACCAGGCGAGTCGTGTGCGGGGGCAGGGGTCTGGTCAGGGCTGGTGGACATAGCGCGGGCGAGTCGTGTGCGGGGGCAGTGGTCTGGCCAGAGCCCAATCTTACCAAGTGCCGTGAATGGGTAAGTACGGCATATTGGCACGTTGGCCTGCAAAACCTCTAATTCCCGGGATCGAACCGGGGACATTCATATCACCTGCCTAGCACTCTACCGACTACTCCATGCTGACAGCGAGAAAGGACGAACCAAACGCCGTAGCTTATAAATACTAGCGGTGTCAATCGGTAACCAAAATTTTGGTTACCGAAAAAAAATGTGTGACCGATTCGGTAATCGTCGTCAGGTTTATAAATTTTTCGGACACTTTTCGGTCAGCTCATATCTTGTTTAAATAAGCATAACTGTTTAAAAATCGGTCAAATCTTGGACATTTTTTGGCTCAACAACAATCGGTCAATATTTGGAAACCAAAATGCCTCCTGTTTGGTATTGGATTGATTTTGGTCAGGAAATTTTGGGAAAATGACATCACTAATAAATGCAGCATTCTGAGCACCCCATTCACGGCATGCCATACTTGCGCCATTCACGGCACTAGGTAAGATTGGGCCCAGGGCTGGCCGTGCGGGAGGTGTCCCCTGCGCCCCGGCCCCGGGTATGGTGCCTACCGCAGGTTCCTGTTTGTGGTGACCTGTGGTGATGCAGCGTCGACGACGAACTGGACGGATAATGAGCTGGAACAGGGCGATGTGAAATGTGAGGGGGAAACACCTGTGAAAAGCTGCTGCACGAGTACGGGTACGTTAGGATTTATTATATATGAAAATGCAAATGTGCATTACAAAAGGTTATAGCCTTCTGACTTTCGAAAGGTCTCATTTGCAGGGACGTTGCCAAGGGGAGGGGGCACGGGGCCATGCACCCCAGTGAGCAAAATATATTTTCACTGAATAGAATGGGATTCTCTGACGCCCCCCTCCCCGGTCAGCAGTATATGGCTGAGGAGCAAAAATCGTATTTTTTCGACGTGCCCCCCTCAGAAATATACTGGTTACGGCCTGCTCCGTTGTGTTTTTAATGACACACTTACATATAGGTGTTGTCTGAATATGGCTACTAAGTTGAACTGTCATTATATGTATTTATTAAATAAACTTGCTAGTACAAAGTTCAAGCTTCAGTTACTGCGTGGCAAGTTTGAGTTTGACCTCAGCTGACCGGGGCGCGGCGGGTATGATCACGTGACCGCGAGGCGCGACAGTCACCTCTGCTGCAGTGACCGTGGTTTGACCTGCAGCCGAACGGGGGCGCGGCGGGTGTGTATCGCGAGGCGCGACCAGTCACCTCCTGCTGCGGTGACCGTGGTTTGACCTCCAGCTACCGGGGCGCGGGCGGGTATGATCAAGTGACCGGAGGCGCGACAGTCCACCTCTGCTGGCGTGGACCTGTGGGTTTGACCCTCAGCTGACCGGGGCGCGGCGGTATGATCACGTGAACCGCGAGGCGCGACAGTCACCTTGCCTGGCGGTGACGTGGTTTGACCTCAAGCTGACGGGGCGCGGGCGGGTATGATAACGTGAACCACGAGGCGTCGACAGTCACCATCTGTCCGGCAGGTACCGTGGGTTGACCTCAGCTTGATCCGGGGCGCCGGGCGGGTATGGATCACGTGACCAGAGGCGCGAACAGTCACCTCTGCCGGGCAGTGGACGTGGGGTTTTGACCTCAGCTGACCGGGGCGCGGCGGGTATGATCACGTGACCGCGAGGCGCGACAGTCACCTCTGCAGGCTGTGACTGACACGGCGGCTCCGTCTACAGCCGGTCACTCCTGCATAGTGCATACGATCAGCTGCACTGTGCGGCGGCCGATGACTTGCAGATAGCCTAACTAGGACTGGTCCGCTCCGCTCCGACAGACTGTTCCGCTATAGGCTGTCTATAGGCTGTCTCCGACGCTGGCCTTAGCCGTCTGAAAGGGCCTGTTCCCGTCGGCACCTCTAACCGCCTCTAACCTCCTCCATGGATGAGAAATCCTCCATGGAGAAAAAAAGGTATTTCTCATCCATGCCTCCTCTAAGCTGCTCCAACTGCATTACTGCTCTGTGTTAAAGAAAACGACTGGAGCAAGTGGGAGCGAACTTCGAGGAGGTTAGAGGTGCGACGTGAACAGACCCTGACACACTCTGGTGTACGGCTGAAGCGGCGGTGGTATGGACTGAGGCCTTGGTGACCGGCAGCAGAGGACAGTCCAGGGTCAGTGCTGTATGTATAAGTGTACGGCTGTACGGCTTCAGGACGCGTTACAGCATCGCCCAGTTACAGCAGCGCCCAGCCCGCCGCCGCGCCTGCCCGCCGCCCGCACAGGCTTCGGGACGTGTTACAGCAGCGCCCAGCCCGCCGCCGCGCCTGCCCGCCGCCCGCACAGGCTTCGGGACGCGTTACAGCAGCGCCCAGCCCGCCGCCGCGCCTGTCCGCCGCCCGCACACCGCGCGCTGTCCGACGAGCTGACTACGGTTCGGTAGAGTTCTGTATGTGTTCGGGCCAGTGATCATGACCTCAGCTGACCTCAGCTGACCAGTCTGTTCAGGGGATGGATACATTTCGATACGGAGTGGCCGACTGCTCCGCGACCAAGTAATGCACAGTTGTGTCGAGAAAAATCGAGGGAAACCTTCTACACGATGGCGTAACGATTTCAGCAGCATGTTTGTGTTGATTACTTGCTCGACTTGGTCTCACATAACTGGTCATAAATATCAGCTCGGAATTCGGAAATGTCAACCTTTTTTTCATAGCATGTCCGCTAGCTTCCAAACTGTACGCATTGGCTGGTCGCTCTCACCAACACGACTGGTCGCTCCCGCCACCAGCGCGGCAGCGGCGGGTGATGCCTCGGAGCGTCGCCAGGTATTCACCAACACACACCGCTCACCGCTCACCGCACCTCGCCTCACTTCACAACACACGTTCCCATCGATTGAGGGTGACGGCCGCACGCAAGGTCGTCTCCCCCCGCCGCCGGCCACGCGGTGAGTCCAGCGCTGAGTGGGGGGGGGGCGGGACGCGTAGTTTCCTGATCCAGCGCTCTAGAGCTGCCTCTAGAGGCTTCCTGGGTCCGACCACCTGAGCTGTTGCTAGACATGAGAACTGGGTGCGTTTCACAGTCGAATACGCTCAGAAATGTTGGTTGTGTCAGTTTTTGTTGCGTTGCGTGTTTGGATGGTGGTTGGTTATTACGAGACCGAGCTGAAGAAATGAAACACGAAGGCGGCGTGTTTACTGTTTATAAACTGAGACAGGAAATGAAGGTGTTGTGTGCTATAAACGGAGCGGGAATGACACGCGAATGTGGCGTATTTTGGCGCTATGCGATGATGATTTGGGTTTAAGGGCGCCTCAACTGTAGAGTTATGTGGCGCCCAATGAAACGCGTGGCTTGTTTTGCGGGTTTTACGGTTTGGGTGCAGCGTTTGCGATGCAGTAGAAAAGTCGTCCGGGGAAATTGACCGTGCCTCACATACCTCACCAAATCTCAACTCCATTGTTCAGCCATAGCTCGCCATAGCTCGCCTAGCCATAGCTCCCAACTGAAGTCGGTCCCATCAAAACACATAACAACTCGGCGTTCCTGTGTGAGTGTTCTGCCCTGATCTGTATCTATCAGAGTGCTGCAGTTATTCTCCTGGGCGGAGTGACCTGCTACTCACCTATGACCCCAGCCGGCGGCAGGCGGGTGACCTCTGACCCAGAGGTGGCTGCTGGTATCAGTTATACCCTCGAGGCGAAGCTGTGGGCAGAGCTGGCAAAGCTGAGCGGAGCTGAACGAGTTGGGCTGCGCCTAAGATCGGGACAACTATTTTTGTGTGTTTTGTCTTGGACTTTTTGCAAGGTTACACGAATAGCACATTGTCTGAACATGTGAGCGTTCTTTTGAGTCGAAAGTTTGTTGAATCTTTTCATCATATCGTACAAGTTTAAGTCGGGAGTTGGAAGCTTTTAACTTCTTTGCAGCTTGTCCTGCAGTCTGCGCACCACCAGATTGAGAAATGAGAATGCTCGCAATTTCTCCTCTGCGCGGTGTTCGCTGCGATCCGTTAAATCAGCGGTGGCTCGCAATAGAGGAGAGAAATGCCGACTTGCCTGACGCTGAATTCCGTGCATGACGGCGGGTCACGACCGGGGCTGCTGAACTCTGTGTGCTCGTGTGCGGCTGAGAAGTCTTTATGGCATTGTTCGAGAGCACTCCACAGTCTTCTCTGAGAACCCTTCACAACGGCCGTCTCTTCAAATGGGCGCCACCTAGCTTAGTAGCTGCGGCGCTCTTAAACCCAAATAATCGGCATCATCATGAATATCTGTCTATCTGTCTCTTCAATGTCAATGTTTTAATATAAAATTGTTAGTGCAGAAATAAATTTGTTAGCGGACTCAGATATATTAACTCGTTAGTAAAGCTGCTAACTGCTGGAAAAGGCTTCTCGCGGACTCATTGTATCACTTATGGAAGTCTTCCTTTTGTCTTCGTTACCCATGTAAACTGGATTAAACATAGTGTGTTTCCCAGTGAGCTCCACTTGTTGAGGCTCCCTGTGTGCAATACACCATGTGTGCCTTGTGCGCTGCTCGTCGGTTGCTACCTGCAGCCTGTGACCAATCATTCTCTGGCGCCCGTGTCAGCGGTGTTGTGTGTGCGATGTGTGCGTGTCTGTCTGACAGAGGGCCCTCCCCCTCCCACTGCCACCCCCCCCTCCCACTGCCACCCCACACGCACGGTTCTGTTGTGTTGGGAGCGCGGACTGGCTGTCACTAGCCGCCGGCGTTACAATACCAGGGCGAGAGGGCGTGGTTAGAGGCCGTGCGGGTACGGAGAGTGAGAGGTGTTTGTGGGTCGGTGTGACCTCTAATCGACCTCCTCAAGAGGCCTGGAGCCTGGAGGTGCGTTGTTTCTCTCGAAAATAATGCTTCCAAACAGAGACACCGCACGAACCAAGACTGAGGATTCTAAAGGTGATTATTCAAAGTGATTGCCTTTTCCAGTAGCAACGCTATTAGGCCTATTACTTAAATACTTATGACTTGAGACTTGATGAACTGAGGGACCCCTTTCGATGTCTCTGATCAGGGACGACAATAATGTCCTACCTTCTTGTCAATGGTTTCTTGCTAAATGACCGAATTAAGCTGTATGCATATGTATGTTTATCTATCGATCTGTATTCTGCTGGTTGTTGGGCATTCGTGTTGCTTGTTGTTTGATTGTCGCTCACGCTGGTTTGTTCAGTTTCGATGGGTGGACTTCTCGAGCATAGGCCTTCACAGAGCTTTTAACCTCTTGCATAACTGAGACTTTTCAGTGGCCCTGGCAGATCTCTGAAGTGACTTGCACAAATGTGGACGTAAGGTGCTGCGTCATGGAAATAAGTCAAGGAAGGAATGGTTTGGGTTACAGGCCGGATCCAGAGGACATGTGCGCAGAATTTGACAAATTTTTTTAGATAATGTATGAAAATCTAATCAACTTTTACTTAAGGAAACTTTTTATAAATCAGTTATCGATGCATAGCAAACGCAAATCCGACGAGTTTTCAGGCATGGTTCGCCACAGGAGACGGGGAGGATGTTTTCCCCCCCCCCCCCAATATTTTGACTTAAACATTACGCCTATGGCGGTTGGCATGAAATGAGTTGACTCAGAACAGGTGCTAACTTCTCCAGAAAGTTAGAGGAGTGAGCGGCCTGAGCTGAGAAAAAATCACTTCTGATACCATCAAAATCCGAGCAAAATGCAGATTTCCCTCGGATTTCACCCACTTCCTTGTCCAAGTTGAAGGCATATGACAAGTCGGGGGGGGGAGGGACCTGAACGCCTCCCCCAAGCTGAATAGAAAACTTCCACCCCTGTTTCAGAATGCATTCCGTCTCCCATTATTTTCGGAACGTGACGGAGTTCTTGGTTTTCAGAATTGTGTGAGACTTTATTTGGATCCCCCCCCCTCCAACCGGCTCAAACCACGCATTCGGGATCCACCCATGCAGGTAGACGTTAGTTTTTCCCTTGGCGCGAGTTGATTGGAATCGATGCTGGTAACCGAATGTGATGTGGTGGTGCCGTGATGACTAATCGCTTTGTCGATTGCCTTACCTGGCTGGTGGCTGATGACATAGGGAAACTCGTTAGTCTATTCTCACGAAACACGCAAAATTCCTAGGCACACATAATTTGTAGATTTTACCAGAACAATGCCGGAGATGAACCGAAAGGAACTTCACTTGCTTGCTTGGTGACAGCGCCATGGCTTGAATTTTATCATCACGGCTCTACATCACTTAACAACTTTTGTTTTACTCATGTCGTTACCTTACATGTTTTTGAAGCCTTGAGTTTGGTTAGTGCTTTTGGTGCAAGTGTTATAGCTGACTATGTGTTGCAATTTGATTATGCTGGGGGTTGGATTCGTCCGAGAGCTAACTAAATATTTGAATAATTAGCTGATTATTGGGTACGTACCTACAATTGAATGTTCCAGTCTGCTGGTTGGTTTTCAGAGTACAGCATCAACGTCTCCTGTGTGGCAGATCGCTGCAAATGTATGTTTTTACCGGAGAAATAATCACGTCACCTTGCGTGCAGAAAATTGCCTTATTCAGCACTATGATTGCCTCTATTGTTGGCCACTACTGCAGTTGAAAACTGGATGAAAAAGATAGCGTTAGCTGACATCACGACTGCAATCATGAAGTCAAAAAACCGAAGGCTGTCTTCTCACAATACATTATACAGTCTTACTGTTCTCGGGCAGTGAACGGTGAGCTGATATAGCCAGAGTGTCTGCAGGCTTTTGCTGCTTTAATTGCCTACCGCCAGCAAGAAGCAGCAATATATATCAGGCGCGGATCCATGATTTCGATCAGTGGGGGGGGGCGCCACATACAGAAGGTTGCGCCCTCCGGGCGCGTCCACGGGTGTGACATGGTCGTGACCTGGCTCAAGGGGGCGCCATACCGCCCACTAGATCGGCGCCTTATATGTGTCACGGTGACTAAGTCAGAGCTCCGACTCTGACCTTGCGGATTGTCGTTACTCTAGCTAACGATGTCTTCAATCTGCGGGGTCGTGCCGACTGCCGCCGCATAACATCTGTCTTCTCCATCTCCCCACCCCTTAGGAGCTGGTTAGGCTGTACCGCAGTGTATCGTGTCGAGCGCTACAGTCCGCCACCTGCTGTAATGTGTCTTACAATGCGATGCAGTCTCCTGTCTCAATACATCACTCATCATTGATTGATACATTGAATTGAGATAGAGGGACCCAGGTGGCGCAGTCAGTAGAGCGTTGGGCTGGGAATGCATAGGTCCCGGGTTCGAGGCTGGATAATGGCGAGGCTTTTCGGCTCCCCCGTTTGGGTTGGCGTGAGAGACTGACTATGAATGACGTCAGTCGCAGAGTCATAAAGCCTCAATACCACCCACGTGAACTGAGTTAGACCCTACTTGCCATTCAGACCGCCGGCACAAAAGCTACGTCACCGAATTGAACACCGACAAACCAGAGACGGATGTCTGCTGGTCTCGTTGGGTGTTTACCCCCCCTCCGTCGGTCGCCCTGGACACGGGAACGGGCAGTGGCGTAGCCGCCGTGCCACAGCCAGCGGGCCCACTGAGCCAGACGAAACTCCGGCCGTTTAGTCCGCTTTATGACCCGTGAATGGAAAACCAACTGCGCGCCTGTCAGGGTTAATCGACTAATGGGGGGGGGCAATGAAGGAATGCAGGACGGTAGCCAAGGTGAAACATGTTTTGCGCACTTGCCCATGGTTGGGAAATGAGCTAGCGCTGGTCAGATTGCTTGGCGATAACATCTTTTTTCAGAACAGGCAGACTGCATTTGCTGTTGCCCCTGACATTGTCCAGTTCGTATTTATGTTTATAAATAACTGACTCGCATGTGCGCCAAAGGACTGATTTTGTCTGAACACCCCAAAACACTAATTATGATTATCATCAGGACAGGGCTTGTCTCATTTGTTGAACTTTGTTCTCCGTTCTAGTGTCATGGGTGCAGCGTTTTGTGATGATATGAGTCTAGGGGCGTAGGAACTCATTCAAAGTGTGGGGGGGGGGGGCAAAAAGCATTTTTAAGTCGATTCTTTCCATGCAACGTCCATAGGCGTAATGTTAAAATCCGAAAATGTTGGGGGCCGTTGCCCCCTCTGCCCCCCGGCTCCTATGCCTATGTGTGAGCCATTCCAGTGTTTGCGGAGAGCTTGCCAAGAACTGCTCTGTTCTTGGACGGGCAGTGGCTTGGGCTAATAGGATTGCATGTGTGATGTCAACATTGACCGGGAAATTGACAGGAGAAAGGTCAAATGTAAGAGAGATATGGCTGGGAAAGGTCAAATGTGAGACATTTGTCTGGTGCGAATTATTTCAGCAGGTGTGTCACAGGTTAGATGACATCACAGGCTAGATGATGTCACAGGTTAGATGATGTCACAGATTAGATGACGTTAGAGGGTTAGGCGGTGAAGTCATAGCTTAAGTGACTTGGCGTTTGGCAATACGGTTGTTAAGCGCTTCCTTGCTCGCGCGTATGTGCGTGCGTGCCTGATTGTCATGTATCGGTTTCCCCAACACCCTGCGGTGTGCCAAGTGTTGAGATATTTCGGGCTCACGTTGTTGTTTTGGTCAGGCATTTCTTGGGTGTAGTGACGTCTGGTTCGTTTATAAATGTTTGCTTTAATCCACAAGGTGAAGTGAGGGTGTTCCAAAGCGTTGTTGGGTGGGTCATATGACCTTGGAGTAAACAACTCATGTCATGTTCCGTCTGTCTGAAGAGACGCGCTGGTGTGAAATAACATGTTAGCGAATGAATGCCCGATAACCAACCAATGAATGCCCGAATGTGTACACCGAAAATTGCTCGCCCACATTCTGAAAAGAGATTGTGTGCTTATTTTACTGCGTGAAATATATTTAGTCATAGAACTTATGGTGAACATCTTCCCAATGTAAGCCAGGCACTTGGGTTTGACTTCCCAATGTTTCAGTAATGAGCAGCTTAAACCACTTAACTGCTTAATTTCCTCGACAACTGTTAATTTCCCACAGCTTTGACCGGCGAATCGGGTTTTCCTTCTGACTAGCGGAGTGCTAAGTGATAAAAAGACGAGCCGGTGTGCTGATTAAGTCAAACGCACACGACAGCGGATAACAGCTGTACCTATATGTCGCACCGGAGTGCCACAGTCAATCCACGCTCTAATCCTTAGAACATGGATTGACGGAGAAAGTTTTACATTGTATAATATTTTAGACGGGCCTGCGTCAGAATCTAAGTCCGATATAGCCTCTCACTAGCTAGCTTCACATGCCTAGCATCAGTGCGACTGGGCTGCTGGTTACAGTACTTTGAAGATCAGGCTGTGGGTCAGGCTTTGGGTTCAGCGTTGCATTTTTGCCATAATGTGCACAACGGCCAGTGGCGGATCCAGAAAATAAAGGACGGGTCATCAATTGAAGTGGTGCCCTTACCTATACCCGAATCTGAAAACTCGACGGATTTGGCCCACTATATTTTGAGTGTGCCTCTATTTCATTTTGTTTGACAAAACGTTGGCTATATATATTTGTAATATCATGTGCCCCCTCAGGCGGCCAGAGTGCCCCCTCAGGCGGCCAGAGTGCTCCCCTCAGGACAGCAGAGGACCCCTCAGACCTTGCGTTTTGTTGTCTTGCTACTATTTTACTTGCACTTTGTTTGAAAGCGGAGTGAAATTTGTATCGAGTCACTTCGATCGCCTGTAGGAACCCCTCGGGCCATTTGGCCCCTTCGAGGCTCAAGGGGTGGCATGGCCCCCTGTCCCCCCCCCCGTGGATCCGCCACTGACAACGGCACGACATGAATCTCTTTCTGAACGTTGGCCGCTCTCCTTTGAATGACTTTACAACTGCTGCTGCGGCCGGGAACTGTTTGAAATCATCTCCGATTGCCCACGATTGTCTCTGCAAGGATAGGTGTCTGGGGAGTGGCGATGGCTCCATGCGTTCCACTCCACGCATGCCTAGCGTCTCTTCAGCCTGGCGTCTTATACAGCCTTCTCAGCCCACCACACATATAACCATGGGCGTAGGAGCCGGGGGGGGGGGCAGTGGGGAAACAACTGTCACCCCCCCCCCCCCAAAGCATTATTCGGACTTAAACATTACGCCTATGGACGCTGCATGGAAAGAATTGACTTCAAAATGCCTTTTGGCCCCGAACTTCAAATGAGTTCCTTCGCCCCTGCATATAACTTCTCGCTCTCATCACTGCACTGAATTTCCTCCACTGGACAGTGCGGGTCTGGCGCATTCCTTCCCTACGAGCTCAATAATCCCACGCTGTCGCTGGCTGCCGACTGCTGGACGGTAGGACGGCACAGACGGGGCGGGGGCGGGGAGGGGTGAATGGCCGGCCTCGTACTTCATCAGAGCTGTGTGTGTCGTGGTAGGTGGTGTGGTGGAGCGCAATGGTGAGCGACTCGGCGAGTATATATTGGTGTAACTTTGTATGTGGTTGGTGTGGAAAGCTCCACAGTCCACACCAACCTATTGTAAAATAGATGCAATTTTGACCTTCCAAGGGGCTTTTTCGGGGTCGTGTGTAAATTTAGACTGTACGTTTCTATGTAACAAATCATTTTTGCACCAATTAGAAGACAAGTGGACGAAATTCTGAAAATCAAAAGAAAAAAATAAGATGACCAATAACAATACACACCAACTTTGAAAACGTTTCTACGCCCATGCGTGTATGTGGGGTCTGTATTGTTATCGGCCGGCGGTAGACGCGGGTGCTCTATAGACGGACGGCGGCGTAGGTGGTGTGGTGGAGCGGCCACGGTGAGCGACTCGGCGGGTATGTGGGGTCTGTATTGTTATCGGCCGGCGGTAGACGCGGGTGCTCTATGAGACGGACGGCCGGCGTAAGGTGGTGTGGTGAGGGCCACGGTGAGCGACTCGGCGGGTATGTGATGCGGGTCTGTTGGTAAGTTATTCGGCCGGCGTAGACGCGGGTGCTCTATTAGTACGGACGGCGCGAGGTGGTGTGGTGGAGGGCCACGTGAGCGACTCGCGGGTATGTGGGGTCTGTGGGGTTATCGGCCGGCGGTAGACGCGGGTGCTCTAGAGACGGACGGCGGCGAACTCTGCGAGCGAGACTGAAGGTGGAAGTCTCCGCTGGGAAGGCTGATTGTTGATCATGTAATGAGCATGAAATGAGCGATGATACATGAAATGAGCATCCCTGGGGCGTTATCATTAGTGGCTTTCGGAGGTTGTCGGCAAACCTCTTTCGTCAGCCAATCAGCTAATGTGTTTGCTGATTCCGTGTAACAATTATTAAAGTGTTTATGACATGTTATTACGAGCGAGTGTGAAGCGCTCGTTTGTTCTTCCGTGGTAAATGGAAAACAAGCTGAATATGAGCGGCCCGGCCTGACCCGACCCGACCCGTGGCGACGCTTTTGAGAAGTTCATAGCTCTGCAGCCGCACGTCCGATTGACAAGCGGGCTTCATTGCTGAGCAGCCCCATCCACCCCTACCCTGTTTTGAGACCAATGCCGGCTTATGTGGGCGACTACCACTGCTCGTGGCGCGTGCCGCGTGAGGGGTGTTAAAAGATGTTTGCTCGCAAAAAACAGCAACGACTGGGCAGATTGTGCGCACATTTTGTGTATCGTTAGGGTTCCCTCAGCCGCCACTTTCCCATTACTAAGGGGTGGGGTGCCTCTGTACCTGCGCACGTGTACACCCCTATGACATATCTCAGGAACGGCTGAGCCGATTGTGTTTAGACTTGCTGTGTGACTAGGGACCTCTCAGCCACTATTTTTAAAAAAGTCGGGGGTGGATGTCTGCACGTGCGCACTTTTTTACATCTCAGAAACTGCTTGCCCGAAGGAGTTGAAATTCACCATACATTTCCTTCGCACTCGCTCGCTCATCGCCAACTACAGCACCTAACTGATCACTAGCTCCTTCTCCTTTTAGTTTACATGCACGCACCTCTGAGCACACACGTGAGTCGGTAATTTCCGGCGCTGCGTACCGCATAGTCTTCCCATCGGTCAGCAGCTGTGTGGCAGCGGTCGGCTATGTCAGCCGTTTGGCACGTCTAACCGTGACATTGAACTGTTTAGAACCGGGCTGCTGTGGGGGCCGGCTGTGCTTTGCGGGCTGGCGGTGGCGGTGGCGGTGCCAGCTGGCTGTGTCGCGCCGCCTGACAGCGCCGCTCACGCGTGACTCACCTCCACGTGGAATGAACGGACACACCTGCCCTGATCGGGGCGGCGCCTCCTTATCAGCGGTTCAACACTGCACGGATACGGCTGTGCTGCCGACGAGATACACGTGGGGACGCACTGGTGGACACAGAATGGCGGGCGAAGTTGATTTGGTGAGGCTGAGGCCCTGGAAACTCGGTCAAAGTTTAGAGAGATATAAATCATGGGATTGGGATTACTTGTGCGTTAAGAATTGACCGCAAACCGATATGCCTTACCAGAAGCTGATGAAATATTATTTTGAAATATGAAATGTATCACATTTCGACTCATTTCAGTCGTTTTTGGGGTGCATGGTTCTGATGTCCCCCGGGCCCTCCCAGGTGCGGATCCAGGGGGCGCTACCCCCCCCCCCCCCCCCCCTGAGCCGGGTCGCGCCCATCTGGAGGGCACAACTTTTTGTATGTTTTTTCCCCCCCCCTCCCCCCTGACCGAAATACTGAATCCGCGCCTGCCTCCTAAGCCCCTGCCCTACCCATGCTTGAACGGAAGTTTGCGTGTGTGCGGAGTGAAGAGGGCGGTCCCGGTTACCGGTTCCCAGACGTTTATTAACCTCGCTCTGGGAAAAGTGGCCGATAAACACGAGGCTATTTCGGTAGCGGCAGTTTTCCGAGGACGATAGCTGTGATTGACGGTTTGTTTTCTTCTTTTCCAGATGACCCCCACCGGAACTTCCCGCGGCAGCAGCTGAAATATCAACAGGAACTGGGCACCGGCTGGTTTGGACAGGTAAGGCTTCATGCTATGCTGAGGGGCGGTGGTTCTCAGCGTTATGGTTATGGCTATTGGTTATTGGTCGCCCCTTTGAGTTTTGATGACCAGAATTACTCGGTATCTTCCGGCTTCCCCATTACGCAGACCGCGATTCTCGTGTTCAAGCTATGCAGTACAGCATAACTGCAGGCGCCCACTACTAGTGCCATCTAGGGAGAGGAATGTTGGAAGGACCGTATGCTGTTGCTTTTAGTCCTAATTAGTGATAACCAGCATATAACAACAAGTGAACCGTAACACGGAGCGAGCACCATTTAGCACTAACTGGTTTGTGATGCTCTTTGCGATGGTTTGGTGAGTAAAAAGAAACAGATAGGTAATGTGGTGCATTGTGTGCCATCAGCAAACAAATCGGCTATGGTTGCTGACATAGGTACTCAGTATTCAATTGTCATTCGACTCCAATACCTCATGGGGGTGATTACCCCCTTCCTATTTGAGAATCACTGGTGTAGGTGATTTTCGGGATTTCTCCCAAATCGGCTGAAATCAAAACAACAGTTGGATACTGCCTGGTTGAACGGGATGTGTTTGTAAACTACGTGTATTGGGGATATTTAAGGGATTGTCGCCGGCAGCAGCTCAAGTATCAACAGGAGCTGGGATTAGGCACCGGCTGACAGCCTGACAGAGATGCAGGAGCCTAATGAAAAGTGGGGGAACGGGGAAACTTTGATCTCGTCTTGACAAATAACAAAAACTTATGAGGTAGCTTTCTTTACATATTTGATTTCTTTATTTCTTGGCGAACCTTTTGCTATCTCAAATTGTCCTCATTTATCATAACAAAATAGATCTATGATCCCCTGCTGCCCCCCCCCCCCGTATTTCTACGCCTCTGCCGGCTGGTTCGAACAGGTAGGGCCTCATACTACGCGGCAGGGATAAGGTTTCACACCAAGCGGTGAGCTATTCATAGGGTTTCCCTCGGCAGTGACTGCAGTTTATACACCAGCTGGATATTACACCTGCAGGATATTACACCAGCTGGATGTTACACCAGCTGGATATTACACCTGCTGGATATAACACCTGCTGGATATTACACCAGCTAGATATTACACCTGCTGGATATTACACCTGCTGGATATTGCACCAGCTGGATATTACACCTGCTGGATATTACACCAGCTAGATATTACACCTGCTGGATATTACACCAGCTGGGTATTACACCAGCTGGATATTACACCAGCTGGATATTACACCTGCTGGATATTACACCAGCTGGATATACACCAGCTTGGTATTACACACGCAGCTGGATTATTAACACCAGCTGGATGTTGCACCAAGCTGGATGTTGCACCAGCTGGATGTGCAACCCAGCTGGATGTTGCACCAGAATGGGATGTTTGCAACCAGCTGGATGTTTGCACCACCGGAATTGTTGCAGCCAGCTGGATGTTGCACCAGCTGATATTAACACCAGCTGGAATATTACATTACACCAGCTGGAGTTTGCACCAAGCTGATTTTGCACCAGCTGGATATTTGCACCAGCTGGATGTTTTCACCAGCTGGATGTTGCAACCAGCTGGATGTTGCAACCAGCTGGATATGCACCAGCTGGATGTTTGCACCAGCTGGATGGTTGCACCAGCTGATTATTACACCAGCTGGATATTACACCGCTCGAACTGGGGAACTTTTGAACAGTGCTCCGGGGTGTATGTGGCTTATAGGGTTCCCCGGTAACAATTCAGATATGAACAGGAGATGTTTACTGAGCTTGGTTTGGACAGGTGACGCATTATTTCACGGCTCCGCTTGTGGGACATGTACGATATTTCCCCCGAAGCCGCTGGAATACAAATGAATTATGGGCTGAAAATGAAATGTATCGTGAATATGAACCTCCTTGCCAGTTGCCTTGTGTGGTATTTTCATTTGTATGCCTACCTCTGCTATCGGTTAAGTACTTTACGGTTTGGTTGTTGCTGCTCATTTCCATAACACATCGTTGTAACCAGCCTGTTTTGTCTCGGAATGTCTGAACTGTCGTCCCCAACACCTGTCATTTGCCTCCGTCTCGTATGCTTCGGAGCGTCTCGAGGACGTCTCCCGGACGACTCAGTGACGCGTCTCGTCTGCCTTCTGAGCCGACTGTCTGCCTCCTGAGCCGACGTCACCGCCTCCTCACTCACAGCTCTGAGTGTTGTCTCTGCTGACATGTCTCTGTTGTCTCTGTGTGTTGTCTCTGCTGACATGTCTCTGTTGTCTCTGCTGACATGTCTCTGTTGTCTCTGTGTGTTGTCTCTGCTGACTGCCCTGATGACTGGCGCTGTTCGTTGTGCTTCTGATGCGTCATCAACCCACGTCACAGTGTGGCCTGGCTGGCTGGCGTTGTTTTGTTTCTGATGTGCCCGCCGCCTACAGTGGCAGTGTGATTAGACGTGACCTGGGACATGTCACTTACCGCTCCGGGTCATGTCACCTGTCGTGTCAACTGTCTGTCACATGTCGTGTCCCTCTTGTCGTCGTGTTATGTCTGTCGCGTTATGTCGTGTTGAGTCAGGCGTCTCCAGTCATAACGCGTATGTTACCTGTCTATGATACGCGTGTACATACAGGGCGGGTACCATAGACATAATGATGGATTTAGAATGCACGCCGTTCTGGTCTCTATAGCCTGAAAAGAAAAGAAGACATTCGCATGACAATGTATTGAAATAAGTTGATACAAGAGATCATGAATTTAACGAACCTATGGATTGAGCCTATGGACATTTTCACTAATGGATTTCTGAGACGCCATTATCCTTTGTTTGTGTGTGCCAGTAGCCTAAACTGCTGGTTTGTGTGCGTGTCGGAGGCCTCGACAGCAGGGATTTGTCTCTCTCGGAGTGTGTAATACCAACAGCGAGGGCTGATTGGTTTGGCAGTAATCCGTGGAAAAACACTCGTCTATCTCCGTTAGCTGGTACCATTGGAGGTGTAGCTTGATGGGCTTGTTGTTTATTTATTCGTTTATTTATTTATTTGTCAATATCGCCGACGGGATGACCCATTGATGGACGAAGTTAAAGTTTACAACGAAGAGCTGTTGGTGGACGCGAGCCATCTTCAGCTGTTGTGTGCGGTGATCTGGACGATATTTTTGTCGCTAACGAAACCGAACTTAAATGTGTCCAGTGTTTGGGCATCTATAAATTTTGGTGGAAAATCGCAGCACATGGATACTATTTTGCTACTCTTTTCCGAGTATTTCTATGAATTTTCTCTTTCTTCTTTTAACACGTATTGTATGATTGAAACCTTGATACTGATGTATGGATGTAATGCTAGGGACCGCCTGTGCAAGGAAAAACAGTTAAGAGCTGGTTTAGGTGATAACTAATTCTGGTGAGTGGATATTTGGGCATTGAGAAAGCCGAGAGTATGTTTTTTGGTTGAATTTGTCACTCTTTGTGCCTACTTGTATCACTGTATGTGCCTACTTGTATCCTACATCTATCCTAGTGATACTTGTATCCTACATGTATCACTTTTATGTGCCGCCATTAATACCACGTTCTTTCTGTCTAAAGAACTATTAGCGTGACACAAGCGCTACTGAGTCACGGCCCCTTTAACGGCCCCTTTAAGCTTAGTCGGGATTTGAGATCGCCGCTGGCTGTCGGATCGTCAACTGGGCCATGGTATCTGTGGATGAGCCTGACGCTCTTCAATAAAAACGTTTTCCAGACTGGATGCTGTGTGTTGCTCTGTTCCTGACTTCCATCGTCTGCTCGTGACTGGACAAACTGATCGTCATGTTCTGCCTTTCACCTCTACCTTGTGTTCCTCTCTGGCTGAATGATGTGGGCGCGAGTGTTGTCTCCCGTCTCGTTGAGTGTGATGTTCTGATCTTACTCCCCCTCTGTCGACCGCCGTCAGTTCTACAGACCACGGTCTACAGTGCTGGGTCTGTGCGGGTGTCCTATCCTGATCGCTCTCCTCTGTCATCTGTATACGCTCGCTGCTGAACCTGTACTGCTGTGCTCTATTCTGACTTCTCTGGACTGTGTCTAACGCTCTGTATCCTGTCCCCCACAGTCGCTGCTCGGAGAGGCCCGTGGTCTGACGGCCGAGCCCAAGACTGACGTGGTGGTGAAGGCGCTCAGAGCAGGGGCCACCCTTCCCGAACAGATGTACTTCCTGCATGAGGTTAGTGGACGCGACATCGTGGGCAAGTCGGCTTCACCAGCACCACTTATCAGAGCATCAGCTGAGTATGTCCAAGCATTCAGCTGGCCCTTTCTCAACACTCACTCAGATGGTAATCTTTTGACCATCACACATACAACACATCAGACGCCTTAATCGGCGAAGGACAAGCGAGCCCGTAGAAACCCAATAGCAGGGAAATTTTGTATCCAGAGTTTGACTTGCGCAACATTGCCAGTAGTATGATCTCAAACCACACACCAAGTTTCAGCTTAAGCGGTCCAGCAGTTTCTCAGCTATATCAGGATAACGTTTTATGGCACCCCTGACGCGGCACGTGCCACGCGCCATGCTGACCCCTTACGTGAGACAAAACATGTCAGTAACATGTTGATGGGATGGGGCTATTAGATGAACTTGAAGACTGCTTGTCAATCGAATTCGGGATTCCAAAGATATAAGCCCCTCAAAACGTTATGGTCGGTCGGATCGTTACGGTTGAGACTGATCGGCCGCTGATATGTGATAACAATCCCGTATCCAGTGAGGACTCGCCAGCAGCTTCGCGCTCGCTCGCTATGATTGATTTAATGGTAACGAAGAATAATACGGGGAGATGTATGTGGTATTTGTTCGCTGTCGATCTTATGTCTCTGTTTAGTGATGAATCATTGCTATAGTCTTACGAAGACAACCAAGTGAATTATTGTATTGTATTGTATTGTATTGTATTGTAAAATCACGAACAATCCACACGAATGTGGTTTTTACAGTTCTGAGTCAATAAAAAGGTAAACATGGGAATAAGACATGAACACATAGTAAAACCATCGCGCACATATGAAAAACACGTTCACACCGAAAAATAGAAACAGAATCAGACATTTGCTGACAGAAGTCGACCGCTTCAGCTGTCTCTTAAAATTGTCTGACAGACATATCGTTGAACTCGCGTGGCAGCTCGTTCATACCACGAGCAGCACGGTAGGCGAAGCGCCTCTTGCCAAGATACATTATCCCTCGGAACGAATGTATCTTGCTCACCGATATTTTGCACTTCTTTGTCGGTGGTTCTGAATGAAATTGAATTTTGATGTGGTTGTGAGGAGACATAGAAGTGAGAGGCTAACGTGCTCTGTTTTCCTTGGCATGTGTTTGTGCCAACCGCCAATGAATGTTTCATCACGTGCTGGAATGATTTCCAGTTTCCGGGATCATGCTGCCGCAACCGTTGGCATTACTGATTTATTGTACCATACGATGATTGGATCAATTAATTTCTTGTCAGCCGAGGATGTTCTCGATATGACGATTGTCCGCACGCGATCGCTGAGTAATTTGTGCTGTTGTCGCTGATGACATATTTCGCCGCCAGAAAAGATTTGACAGCCATCACATCAGTATATGTCCATGTCCAATAAGCTCATATGTCCTCTGGAACACATGCTGTCTTATCTGCTGGTATTTGTCATCTGGTCACTTGTCATCTGTCAGTGAAGCAAAACGGAGTTTAAGATAAAAACGCTTGACATATGTGCTGTTCCAGTGCCCTCAACCGGATTATGTTGAGTCTTCATTTTCTCCACCGTTTGTTTCCGCGTTTCAACTAAAATCCTGAACCCTCCACAAGCCTGCTTGATAGCCCCCCCCCCCCCCAAAAAAAAAAAAATCCACCACCCGGCGTGCGGGGGAGGTTGTCGGAGGAAAGTTAACGTTACGAGTCGACAATTCTGACGCACTGTCGCGCAGTAGTGGCGCACTGAACATGCTGTTTATATTATAAATCGCCGCCGTCTGCTCCTGTGCTCCGCCCCACCTCGCCTCAGCCGTCGGGATGAAAACCTGCTCCGTTTGAGGGAGCTGGAACAGCCCATAGTTTGTCCGTCTATCGTCTAACGAAGTTGTGTTTCTGCCCGGTAGATGTCGTACCTGAGAGACGCGAACCATCCGCACGTTCTGCGCTTGCTCGGCCGCTGTGTCGAAGCAGACCCGTACCTGCTCATAATGGAACGATGTGGTGTGGTGAGTCGAAAACACCGCCCGGCTCGGGAATCGAACCCGCGATCGTTCCGAGTCCGGGTTTGATAACGCGCAGCTGAAGGCAGTGAAGTAGGTAGCTCCTGATGCTGCGGTATTGCTTTAAGGCGATGTTTTTTGTGCGTCTGTCTCAATATGCCATGATTTGTATCGATATTTGTGTCTGATCAGTGTTGTTCACGAATCGAGTTATCATCAGCTTTGTGTTCAATCACCATATGTTGCCTGTTACGTCACTTTACAATGCATTTGATCAGTGACTGCTGCTTCATTGAGTAAGTGTGACCGATGCACACACCATTGTTGCCCCCGCAGTCAGGTGAATGTTTTGCGTGTTCGTGCTGCCAGTCGTCATATGACGTGCCACCGACCGTCTCCCGTGACCTCTTCTGTTGATGGGTGATCTGCCGCTCTGTTGATGGGTGTCATACGGATCCGGCCGTCAACAGACGCTCGGCACGGCCGTGACAGGTAGGCATCCGCCGCGCGTCTAGGCCAGCTGTGTGTATGTATGTGTGTGTGAACTGTACGACTGTAGACGGAACTGTAGACCTGTGTGTATGTGTGTGAACTGTGCGACTGTAGACGGAGCTGTAGAGCTGTAGACTTGGTCCGCGCCTGGCGTGCTCTGAAGCAGCTGCCTCAAACCACCCGTTTGAGTGGAGTGGATCGGATCTGCCGGCGGCTGACACCTGCTGGTGTCTGTCTGTGTGTGCTATGACTTATTGACGGTCGGGCCGGCAGTGGCCTGCTGCTGATGACCTGTGACCTCTGGCGTTGTTGACCTTTGACCTCCGTCGCGGCAGGGTGACGCCAAGGAGTTCCTGCAGCGTCGCTCTGCGGCGGAGAGGCAGCAGTTGCTGGAGGAGATGACGCTCAACAAGATGGCCATGGATGCCGCGTCAGGACTGCAACACCTGCACGATATACACTACACGCACAGGTCAGAATACACCACGGACGTGTTGGAATACACTACACGCACAGGGCAGAATACACCACGGACGTGTTAGAATACACTACACGCACAGGTCAGAATACACCACGGACCTTGTTAGAATACGCTACACGCACAGGTCAGAATGCACCACGGACGTGTTGGAATACACTCAACGCACAGGTCAGAATAAACCACGGAGCATGTTAGAATACAACTACACCGCACAGGTCAGAATGCCACACACGGACCTTGTTAGAATACGCTACACGCACAGGTCAGAATGCACCACGGACGTGTTAGAATACACTACACCACAGGGCAGAATACACCACGGACGTGTTAGAATACACTACACGCACAGCTTAGAATACACCACGGACGTGTTGGAATACACTACACGCACAGGTCAGAATAAACCACGGACCATGTATTAGAATACACTACACGCAACAGGGTCAGAATGCACCACGGACGTGTTAGAATACTCTTCACGCAGGTCAATGTGTACTACGCGCAGGTTATGGTACTTTGCATACAGGCAAGAACCCACGAAGAATACGGTTGACACAGGTAATAATTCACTACAGACACGTCATAACTTATCATGTACTGGACATTACACATGTTTCCGTTAGAATATGTCTTACTATGTCATCTTAAGTGACTTAACTTTGTGTTATCTGCAATTATAATTAATTTGCCATCCCTTGAGGTAATTTATTTGTTAAGTGCAATTATGCTGGCTAAGATACAATGATCGGCGTAAAAAGTAGTATCTCAGTTACAGCTGTATGCATTAGTGTGCATTTTATGTAGTGCCATTTCTTGTTTGTATGACTTTACTCCACACTGCTCTTATTGTGTGACCTGCCGTCAGATCGGAGTTAATTCTAACGTGACCTGACCTTGTTCCAGTGACCTCGCGGCCCGAAGTTGCCGTGTCCTGAGCAACTGTACGCTGAAAATCGGCGACTATGGCTGTAATATCGACAAGTACAAGGTCAGTCAATCTTGTCGACCACTCGAAATATGCCTGGATAATGAATATGACCCATAACTAGACTAAATAAGTGTGTTGAAGTGTCAGAAAGCCCCTTATAAAACTAAACTGGTACAGAAGAAAGCTCTCATCACTGAAGCTTCTGCAAAGTCCCGACGACCGCCACCCAAGTACCCATTCTGTGAACGTTGGTGCATTTCTCGTAGCAATAAAACGTGTCAGTCAGCAAAGAACACTCCGCAAATTGAAAGTCTGTGTGCTGCGTTAGGCCAGTGGGGAACCCTCCTTTAGCTCCGGTACGTCTGTGTGCTGCATTAGGCAGTGGGGAACCCTCCTTTAGCTCCGGTATCGCCAGATAGGAGCCACCGACTTGGCTTTGTGCGGTTTGGCCGCCCGCGGCGTGTGGCATGTCCTGCGGGCTATTCGCCGGCGTCTCCGTTGCCATGGCGACGGCGGCTAACGCGACAGTCGGATGCGTCGTATTGAGGCTTCGGTGGCTGCTGTGGTGGCGAGATGGGGCGGTAACGGTAGGCGGGTTCGTTCATTGCGCCTCTGCGGGGTCGGTGTACAGGTGGAACGAGGAAAGGCGACTTTTGGTGGTGGAAAGTTCACAGAATTCACTGAGGTGTGAAGATAAAGTCTGGGGCTCAAAGACCTGACGAACTAACTTGAAAAGTTGATATTTCAAAGTCCGGGATGGAGGGATCAATCTAGATTGAATGATTGATTGGATACATATTGACATTGATAAACATTGATGCTAAGACTTTGATGCATATTCTCCCCTTATCTCTTCAGCCTTTCGATACATTGGCGGAATTAAGTAAATGGCGTTCTGTTATCCCCTTCCTGAGCCACCACCACCAACAATGCCACTGCCACCATCCGAGTCATGCCATTGATACGGATCACGCCGCGGCTCCGTCTCCGTGTCCCTGCCTCCTCTGTCTGT
>VOPJ01005635.1:0-74040 GCA_014673585.1 Semibalanus balanoides
TTCCTCATAGATCTCTTCCACCTCCCTGGTTGAGATGCGGCCAGTTTTGCGGATGTCCAGGTCCAGTTTCTGAAGAGCCTTGTCGAGGGTCTGCAGCCCGCTGCTGCCCTCCACTGAGAGAGGCACCACCGATGGCTGGGTCGACAGCGTTCTGAGAAGAATACACAATTATGGGTCATTTTGATTCGCAGCTTAAAGGGACTGTCCCAACTTAACATAAGATTTGAGTTGAAATAGCCATTTTGCGTGCTTGGCATTGAAATTATGTAATGGTATAGTTAGAAGCCTTGAAACTAACCAACTGAAGGTCGATATTCACAGCAAGAGAAATTCGAGTTTGATTTTGCAATCTGTAACATCGCCAGCCCCCAATGTATTTGAATGGTGGCGGCGTGAGCCGAATGTCGTAGTCTCTCTTTGCTGTAAATGTGCTAAAAACGCAAGTCAACTTGTTTACCCTTGCCATACATTAGCCTACACTAGTCCTACCTATAAGCAGCGTGAAGGTTTTATTTTTTTTCCCAAAAAAATCCTTTATATGACGTCATCAGCCCAAATATTAAAACTCGATTTGTTATGAAATTGAGCACTGGTTTCGTGAGAAACAAATGTCATAAATCGTAATTCCAGCAGCATTCCACCTTCATATTTTGCACCACAAACGACGTACATTTGACACATTTTTTGAAGGTGGGACAGTCCCTTTAACCCAGAGGGTATGTACGAGTGAGATTCTTGGAGTTTGAAGCTCATATAAGTAAAGGGTGATCAGGTTTGAGGTTGGAATCAGAATCCCCCCTTGCACTGTGAGTAGCTGTCATGCACTAGTCCAGCGTGTGCTGAGGATTAAATAAAAACTGAATCCTAAATTTGTAAGCCAGTAAACATGGCCGAATATGTCTCTCTAGTGGATGGTTAGTGTGCACCTATGCGGGGGATAATAAATTCCATCTCTGAATCTCATGACAAAACACGTAGTGCTGTTCATTGAATCCCCAGGATGCACAGTGGAGTCAAGTTAGTTGGGTAGCAGTGGGACAGCCAATGCTGCCTGCAAACAAAAGGACAAATAACAGTAACATTCAAAACTTAACCCTACGGCGTAAATAAGTCCTGACGCAATAGCTGGGCCGCCACGCATGTTACTATTTACTTGTTGCATGCTTGTTGCATACTTGTTGCATACTAATAGTATACTTGTTGCACCAATGTCACTCGTCATCCTCTGTTCCAAAACAAAGTTTGGCAACCAGTGAGGCAAGCGGAGAGCAAGATGAGGATATTAATCAATTGAAGTTTAATTAAGTTTAAAGAGTAATGGATTTGGGACAGACAATCATAGTTTACTAAATGTGATGTTATATCCATCAATTGGTTGGTACCGTATATAATGTCGGATTGTCCTAGAAGACTTCACTAATGCCAGACTTTTAATTATTATTGGTTAATGTCTGCATCGGTAGTTAAACATCTGCCAATCAATATTAATTTCTACTAAGTCAGTATTTGGATGTGCCTCGCATCAATGGTTGTTTTCCGCTATTTAGTACTTTTTCTTCCCCTGTAAAAGAGTGTGACAGAACACCATCCCAACATCATTATCAGCAAGGCGAAAACAATTGTCATAGTTTTGAGCAGCTCACAATTCGTCATTCCGAAACTCCACAATCCTAAACCAAAACTATGATTTTGATTTGCATACTAGTGGCCGGTATACGGACAGATTTTCGTCAGACTTATTTTTGTCGAGCATTTTTCCGTAAGCAGATTTTCGTCCAGCGTTTTTTTGTCTCGCAGTTTTTGTCGCTCATTATTTCGTCGTGCATTTTTTCGTCCTCAAATTTTCGTTTACGAATTATTTCGTCTACGCATGTTTTCGTCCACGCATTTTTCCGTCCAGACATTTTTCGTCTGAGCATATTTTCGTCTACGCTGTTATTCGTATACACATTTTTTCGTCTGACCATTTTTTCGTCCGGCAAATTTTCGTCCACGCATGTTTTCGTCAATACATTTTTTTCGTCTGTGCATATTTTCGTTCAAGCATTTTATGTTAGGTTAGTTGATAATATTTCAGCAATGGCCAATGCACTTCCCAAACTTTTGGTTGGAAGCACCCCCAAAAGTCTCTAGGTTGGCAGCCAAATAATGATCAATGTTAAAAAATTATCAAGATGAAATATTCTCAGCATTTTCTAAAGAAGGTATTATTATCACAGAACAAAACTTACTTACCTAACCTAACCAATTGTTTACATCCAACCTCCTCTCCTGCCAGTTACGCTCAAACCTCCTGTTCCATACAATCAGCGGTGGCAAAGCCACCTGTCACCCACCCCCGGTAGGCATGTGTCCACTCAGCCCAATATGATCCATCAGCAGCGACATATGATAAAGGTTAGGCAAGGTTTGATTATGCTCCATCCAGCAAGAGAGGGTACAAGTACAAGCGGGCGCCGCCAGTCCAGTCAACATGCCAACGTCAGTCAGCGTCAGAGAAGTGGCCTGTTTCTATATTTTTGTGAGCTTGGAAGTTTTGTTCCATGAAAACTTTGACTGTAAATAATAATTTGTTTAGTTTAATATGACATTTATTTTAATTTGTTTAGTCGATGGGTGCAATTGGCTGACAAGCATAGAACAACAGCAGAAGATAAACAAAAGTGGCTTGTGCTCACTGCTTGCATCCTGCGCCGTCCGGTTGCAAGCTGGACGGCTTGTCTCGTATAGATAATGTTAAGGCTGAGTTACGTCGGCACGTCAAACCGCAATGTTTTGCAAGTTCTGAGTTGTGTCAACCAAGGTGCCACAGGCCTCAGAAGCTGGTATACGCATCACCAAAATTGTTCCACCACTTGATTTTTTTTAAAACAAACTTAGATCGTGGAACTACTTTGTTGAGGGTCTGCAGCCCGCTGCTGCCTTCCACTGACAGAGGCACCACCGATGGCTGGATTGACAGCTAATGGTTTAGCCCATAGCTGTGTGTGGTGACGACATGGGAACGGTAATCAACACTGATGTCAGGCTGATGTCGGCCGGACGTCAGTTTTATGTCAGCCTAAAGTATCTGTCTGTCTATGCCAATGTCCAGCCGACGTCGGCCCAATGTCAGCATGCCACTGCCAAGATGCAGACATATCAACATCAGCTGGACCTTGGCTAGACATCAGCAGCTGATGGGCCAACGTCAGCTGGACCTTGGCCAACATATCCGACATTGAGCCGACATTGGCATACCAACTGCTGCCAAGATACAGACATCTTTTGGAGTTGGCCTGACATCAAAATGTTTATTAGGAGCTTGCTGGTTAGGTAAGGTTAGGTTTGTCTGAATGTCTGAACAAAAAACAGCATAGACGAAAATTGAGCAGACAAAAATTGCATAGACAAAAAAAGTATGACTGAAATTTACACAGACAAAAAATTGCAGGACCAAAATCAGTGTAGATAAAAATATGTGTGGATGAAAAATGGTGAGACAAAAGATAGCAGATTAAAAACTGTGAAGCTGAAAAATTGTGCAGACAAAAAAAAATAATGGATGAAAAAATGAGATGAAAAATTGCAAGACGAAAATAAGTACATACAAAAAATGTAAGACAAAAAAAAATCCTGGACAAAAGAAATCCTGGACGAAAATCTGCGGACAAAAAAAAATGCAGACGAAAAGTGTTCGACGAAACACCTAGAAGCCTACCTCGTGTCGATCCCCTGCCATTGAGGTTTGTGGTTTCCTAAAAAATTGTCCGCCTCATTTCTGACAGGTCCAGCGGTGAAGTTACGCGCAAAACCACTGAAAAGGCGCAAGAACTTCGCCGATCTGAGCAATGCGGACATTTTAATTGCTCATATATGTCCAACGACCGGCGGCACCACCGTGCTTCGAGAAAATTTCCGCTTGTATAAATTCGCCCAGCAGTCATGTGCGTGCGCAGAGTTGTGCGCACATGTGATTCGTTAAGGTTTGAGAAACTCATAGAAAATGGCGTCCGAATTTATTGTGAAATATGTAGTCATATTTCAACAAAATTGTCATAATTTGACTAAAACTCTAGCTTTGACACAGATAAAAATATATTCGTATTTTGAAAAGAAGAAAAAATAAAATAAGATACATTAACATTACAAAAATGTAAAACAAGTTATAACTACGTCATCAAACCCGTCATATCTGAGTGCTGTTCACGGGTGCCTGCGGTCGCTGCGGTCGCTGCGGCCAGCCGCAGAGATTAGGCTCCGCCCACTGCTCATACGTCACCACGAGAGTGCGCCCGCTCATGAACACAAGCTGCGGCTCCAACTTGCTCTGCGGCCGGCGGACTCGGCGGTCGCTGCGGCTGACTTCCCCCGGCGCAGGAATCGCTGGCGGCCCGCAGCGTGTGACGTCATACTTAACCACCCATACACCACCGTCCCTCTACCCCCGACGCCTGCTGGCCGCAGCGACCGCAGCGACGCGCAGCAGATTGCGGCACCTATGACCCGTGAACAAGCACCCTGGTATCTAAATGAAAGAAAAAGTTAGCCTCTCGAATCAACCTCGGATCAAGCGAAAACAAGCGTCGAGATCGCCGCATTTATTTCATCACATACAGATATTACATAATTCGTGCAAGCAATGAGTTGCATCAGCACAAACATTAAATTATGTAAATTAGGCTCGCTCTCTACATGAAATGCACCGAAATGCCAATAAAACTAACGATCACCTCTCGAACTGCACTTGATCTGTTGGATCAGGTATGTCAACTAATCCGATCGGTTTGCTTCACCGACACTCGAAAGAAACAGCGTTAGATCGTGAATTATGAAAGGAAAGTTGATTTTCAACTAGTAATTATACTACAGTCTACATGTGATTCGATATAGCAATTGTCGAAATCTTAAACGATCCGTTAAAAAGCATTTTGCAATATATAGTACGCTTGCATGCAGGATAGCAGCTGTTTAGTGAATTGTGTGGCCTCTTAACCAATCAGTGCACTCTGTTAGATCACGTGACATAAAGCGTAGATTGCGCGCCAAAGGTGCACTCATTCCACTCCTCATATCAATATTAATACATTTAATATTGTATAAATATCTATCCAAGGTATCCAAGGTAATTATCTTTATATCTATCGCTTCTATCACCATGGGTGCGCAGGACTCGGGAGCCTCCAGCAAAATTAGCAAGCAGTGTTCCAGTACCGTGCCCCGAGCCCGGGACCATTTCAATTTGATGAATGTTGTGAATGCAGAATGGAAGCTGGAGCGGGTTAATGTGGAGTCGTTTGGTATCGTTATTTGATTGAAGTAGTGGTAAGGATCTTGTTCTGTACTAACCTTACGGTAATCAGGATTTTTAGGAATTGAGACTTTTGTACCCGCTCTCATCGCAATCATGCAATCTGCATGCCGCCAGCCGCCAGACTGCAAACTGTAGCTTAGGAGTTGACGTGGTGCACCAGCCCATGACAAAAATCTGCACCAACCTAGACCAAGCAGGCCAAAAATCTGCACCAGACCAGCCAAAGATCCACATCAAACCATCAAAACCATTAAACCGCCCATATTGGGTCAGAAACCGAGAGGTCTTCAGCGCTAGTTCCTAATGTGAAAAAGCATGTAAAGGTTTTTCAAGTTAATATGCCCATTCTACAGTTTCCTGCAGTGCAGCCAAGGCTATATAAACCAGTGCAGCATTGTCACAGCACCATTAAAGGTCTGCCCGCACCCCACAAAACGCACTGAATCCGCACCACCTTTTCTAAATCCGCACCAGCTAGGATGGGCCTGCACCAACAAGATCTTGTCCAATATGTCATACCTACTTTGCAGTCTAGACTGCAGGTAGCAAATGCAAAAATAGATAAGATAAATAGTAAGTTGGATATTTATTATTTTGTGTATTGTTCTGACCATATTGGGGCATGCATGCAGTACCAAATTTTGAGGCGCATGTTAGGCCTTTGGAGCTATATATGCACACTCTGAGGTTAAGAAGTATTGGAGAATATGTTGTTTTATCCATATATTGGA
Organism: Semibalanus balanoides; assembly: GCA_014673585.1. NCBI lineage: Eukaryota > Metazoa > Arthropoda > Thecostraca > Balanomorpha > Balanidae > Semibalanus > Semibalanus balanoides. The sequence goes on from VOPJ01005635.1 coordinate 6,025, forward strand.
AAATGTGATCAGAATTGGCAATTGCCCTTATTTCTTAGTAAATGATAATCTAAATACTGATTTGGCAAGGCAGCGACCACACTTGCTTATGCTTATACCTACTTATAAAGTGTGGAATTTAGAAGGGCCACTTGGCCTCATGGATCCAGACGATATGTACCTACTGAGCTCCTTTGCAAGATCCTCTACCGCAGTCCATGATGTTGAACATGGCATGTGCTCAATGTCTCAAATCTAGCCTTGAAAGTGATGATGCTGGGGGCATTCATCACCAAGGGCGGCAGTGTGTTCCACTGGTTGATCACATGCATGCTGAAGGTGTTTGGATTGTGTTAGACCCTGGAGATGACCCTGGGAAGCTTCCACTGGTGGCCGTGGGTAGTACTAGTTATTGCAGCGGCCAAGAACTTTTGTTGTGGTCTGTCATCTCCCTGTCGCAGCACCCTGATACACCGTGATCATATTGCCACTGTTTATCGACGATAGTACAGCGACATCAGTTTGAGGACCCATAGTCTCTCCTTGTATGGGCGGTTACAGACGCCGAGGACTAGTCTTGTGGCTCGCCTCTGCTCACGCTTGATGCGCTTTTGATCTTCCTGGTTACAGACTCCAGTACCGTGTCAGTGTAATCTTGGCGAGGTCAAACTATAGCCCGGAACAGCAACGGCAGGGTAGGTTCGTCGATGACGCTGAAGGATCGACAGATGTCTGCCAAGATGTACGAAGCCTTGGAGATAGCTGCAGCCGCCTGCTCTAGGGCGGAACTTTAGATGACAGTCCATGTGTCAGCGTATTCTTTGTCCGCCCCTGTAGCTCAGTCGGGAGAGCGCTGGTCTTCTGACCTATCCCAGTAGTGGCAGCCTGGGTTCGGTCGCTCCGAGCGCTCGCTATTGCTGCCTGACTGGGGGTGGCTGCGGCCGGTGGGCAGCGGTCGCACGTAAAGACCAAGTGACGTCGCGAAGAAGGGGGACCGTGTCCAGAGTATGGTCCGGCACGTAAAACTTTCCGTCTCTTAATTCTACCGGCCAAAGGGAATTGCGCGAATCGGGTGGTGAGGTCAGGACCAGCGCAACAAGCTCTGCTTAGCGCGGTCCTGACCTCGAAAGCCATCCATACAACCATTTCGGACTAAATTTGTAAAAAAATGTCAACGCCTGCGGATCCTTTCTACTGCTGTCTGGATCAGCTGGACCGTCGCCGCATGTGGTACATCGTGGTTGATATTCAATCTTTACAGGTGCGGGCCTTGCACTTTTTGGTGGTTGAAGGGAAGCTGCCACCGTTCTGACCACCCAGAGAGGGTGTCCATGTCTCTCTGACCTTTGAAGAGCTTGAATGTCTGAGGCCTGGCTACACTCGAACTGTATATTTTTGTATCGTCAGCAAACATCTTGACGGATGACAGCACCTTTCCCAGCAGGTCATTGACAAAAATAATTAATAACAGCAGCTCCAACACGGTTCCCTGCGGAACACCGCTGCCCAGTCCGATCTGGCGCCGTTAATGGTCACCCGCTGTTGTTGCCCGGTCAGGAACGCTTTCATTCTGTTCAGAAGTTTTCCGCCGACTCCGCAGGAGTGAATAGCTTCAGGAGGAGATGCTGATGAGGCATAGTGTTGAACCGCCTACTGAAATATAAGTAGACTGCATCGACTGGATCACCCTGCTCAAGCATGCTGGTCCACTCATCCAGGGTTTCGAGGAGCTGGGATCTCTTCCGCCTAAACCCATGATGTTTAACGCTCATCTACTCTATTTGGTTAAGGTGATCTAGCAGCTGGTCACGAATCAACGACTCGAGGACCTTGCACAGTACCGCCGTCAGGGTTACGGTTCTGCAGTTAGCAGGACATTGCTTGGGACCCTTTTTTAATATGGGGACGATTTATTCCATGCTCCAGTCGCTCGGCAGACTGCTTGAGTCCAGTGAAGAGCGGAAGAGCTGCGTCCAGGACTCCGCCATTGCCGCCACTGTCCGCAGGACTCGGGGTGAAGTCCGTCCGGGCCAGGTGCGCTTTCCGGCTTAAGCAGCTTCTCAGTTTTCTCTAACTGCAGCAGGGCTGACGTCCACGTCCTCCAGGGAAGGACCCTGGAAGGCGGGTGGCGGCTCCGGCAGGAGCGGGTTATCGATGGTGAAGACGCTGTGGAAGAACTGGTTGATGGACGGAAATAAACAAAAGGTGTCGGCGCGCCTCATATATCATACTCCAATAAACAAACAAGCAGAACTGGTTGAGCAGAGTCGCCTTATCGTTGTCTTCCCAGCCATGTTCCCAGCCATGTTCCCATCCTCCGCCTACAGATCTCCCATCCTGTTTTGTTGTGCGCAGTCGTGAGCCGGCGTAGCGCCAAGAAGCCCTTCCCGTTATCCTGCATGTCCACTGTCCAGGACCAGCTTCCTTTCAGTCAGCGCGCAGGCTGGGCACCACATATCCATAACATGTTGTGTCCATGAAAGCCCTAATTAGCATCATTAGCTGCAGTATTATTAAAGTTATGTTGATACATATCTTCTCCATTCTTTACAGGCAAAATGGAAAAGCGTAAACCTACTGGCAATGGATCAGGAGGTCCGCAAAAAAGATTCAGGTATTAGTACTTTGCAGGATGGCAAAGCCTTCTGAGTATGTTCATCATCTTTCTATTTTGTGTTGTATTAAGAAAGTGAAACCTATATAATTCCTGAAATTTAAGAGCTAACCATGTTAAATTTTGATATAATGACGATAACTTGAATTTCTGTCGTCATTTTATTCCTGAGAAGTATGTCTATAATATCAACCATGAAATGCTTCTTACGCTATTTACCTTGAGGTTGCCAGTAAGTTCATTAAGGATAACATCCTGGAACTGTTGTCCTCATGCTCTGTAGTAATTGTGATCCATCTCAGTTACTTTTGGTTTTAGATTGATGGATGTTTGTTTTTCAGTGAACATTCCAAGCTGTTTTTGAATAGGTAATAGGTATTAAACCCGTTAGTTGGTAGCCCATTCCATTCATTGACCAGTCAAACAGAGGACATGCTGCTTGTCCTGATATGTTGCATGTGCTTGCAAATCTAGGGGTAATAATCCACTATAGGTCTGTCAGCGCTGAAAGTAATTACCGAGCGGCTGCGAAGCGCCCGTGAGGTTTCTCTTCAGCTTCGTTATTGACCAGCGTTGGATTTCTGGTCGCTTTCTGGTCCCGGTACTTTGCTCTCTTCAATGAGTTACTTCCGTTTGTGCCTCAGCCCTTCGGGTCAAGCTAATCCTCGGGTCATGCTGCGGCCGCATTCCCCCGTGGAGGTGCAAAGCTTTGTGCACAACTGAGTTATATTCTGGACTCTAGAATATACCTAGATTATGAAATATAATATATAATTTCAAGTAATATTGCATAATTTATTGTACGTACCACGCTAAATATACCCTCTTATTTTCTGTAGTCAAGAATATTAGTATTCTGGGGTTCAGAATATGACTAATTTGTGAACAAAGTTTGCATCTACTTCGGCAGCGTTCGCTGAACCCGAAAGGCTGAGGCCGAAACGGGAGTAACACTTTGAAGAAAGCAAAACACCGGACCAGAAAACGGCTAGAAATCCAACACTGTGACATTGACCCTCGACAAAGTGACAAAAGTTGTTTGTGTGTGTGTCTATACTTATGCTTGGGATATCAGAAATAAAAATGCTGCTTTGAGACATGTTAAGCTCAGGCTCCATATTTTTACGATAAGTCTGTGGTTAGGTTCTCTCAGCTCTGGATGTTGTACATTAGATAATTAGTTCAATGACTGAGAATATGGATCTACTCTGGTGTAAAACTGCTGAAAACCGTGTATAACTATGTCTCTTGGTAGGAGCTTGTGTATGTGTAAGAATGGTTTGCCAAGATTAAAGAAAGATTAACAAATAATAAAAATCCCTTCACACTCATAATATGGACATATCAGTTTACTGAGCATGCCTTTTGATGTGATAGTTTAACCTTAGTCTCACGTAACATCATTTGTGTCTAAGTGAAGAGAATGAGTCACTAGTCATCGTGACGTGATATCCCATTGTTTTTACATGTTTGTGTACGGTGTCAAACTTCGTTATGTTTTGCAGAGGTGATGATGAAGACCCTCCTAAGTCTTCATTTGAGGAGGAGCTGGCTCTGTTGGAAAGTGAAGAAAGAGAACGCATTGCCTCGGAGGACCCACTGCACCCAGTTAGTTCATTTTGTCTGTGTTATTTACACCACCATCTTTCGGTCACTCTGTGGGCATTAATTGTCTGCTTAACATGTTATAATTATTGTGGTTGTTGGATTAAAGACAACAAGATTTAGATCTGCTTATTACTCATTTGCTCTGAGTGAGGTACCATTTGTTTGTCATTCATTTTGCAAATATTATATTAAACCAAATAGATGCATTGGTCCTCAATTTTAAGTCTTGCATGCATCCAAAATCATGCTGCCAAAGATTGTTGTTCTTCCCTTGCCTAGCTGACTCTGGGTTCCGTCAGGTCACGACCAAGCTGAATATGACTATGACTGAGTGACTCTCTTCCTAGGCTCCTGAGAGTCAGGCGGTGAATGCGCGATGGAGCCGGCCGCCGCTGCCTCTGATGAATCCAGCCGCCGACGCCATCACGTTCCAGCAGATGGAGACCGACTACTACCTCGGTCAGTACTCGGCTGAGCCGTGGTGTGATTCTGAGGTGTGATTCTGGGCGTCGCCGGTTGTCCTCAGCTGTGGTGTTTGGGATTCTGAGGACAGAGGGCGGCTGTGGGCTGCTGCCGACGGCTGGACGTGTCGCCTGCTGTCCTCAGCAGTGGTGTGATTCTGAGGACAGAGGGCGCTGGGCTACTGCCGACGGCTGGGCTTGTCGTCGGTTGTCCTGATATGGTTTATGATTATTAACAAGTACCAGACTGTTGTTCATTAAGTACTTACAGGGTTAGCGTTCGCTGTTGTTCGTCTGTGGTTAACGCTTGCCTGTGTGGGTCCACAGGGAGACCGCTGCCTGGTATGCCGGGCGCACAGAGCGGTACTATACCTATAATGCGTATGTTCGGGGTCACCATGGAGGGACACTCTGTGTGCTGCCACGTACACGGCTTCGCGCCCTACCTGTTCGTGCCGGTGCCGGAGTTCTTCAAGCTGGAGTGGTGCGGCACGTTCCAGGTGGGTTGCGTGTCTTGGTCTGCTCGCTAGTTGGTGTCTTGGTCTGCTCGCTAGTGGGCGTCTTGGTCTGCTCGGTAGTAGTTGACTCAGTCACTCGTTATGGGTGTCCTCGCATTTCTCTGAATAGGTGAAATGACGTGGTATCAGACTATGACAGGCCTTTCTTTTCTTTATGCAAACGATACATTAGAGGTGATTTGCAAGACTCCTGCGCGCCACCTTTTCATTGTTAGTGATTGTTGTAACAAAATGGAGCATTCAAGTGTAACAAAACATGGAATTCAAGTTAAAAACAATGTGCTTTATATAACTACAGCAGTTGCGGTCCCAATAAGACCAAATTGTCATCAAGCTGAAGTGAGATCATCCAATATATCACCAATATAAAATACAGTAAACTGATAAATATGTATATCAGAAATCGTTTTAACGACGTTCGTCGAGGGTATGCCTCGGAGCTGTCCCCACTGTGGCACCAACTCGCCCTCTGCCGTCCGCAGCGCGTCCTCAACACGGCCATGATGCGGGAGACCAAGTCCGTGTCGGAGGTGCCGCAGGCGGTGCTGGACGTGGAGCTCGTGCAGCGCAAGTCCATGTACGGCTACCAGGGCAACGGCGCCGTGCCGTTCCTGCGCATCACTGTGGCGCAGCCCCGGCTCGTGTCCGCCGCCAAACGGATGCTGGAGCGCGGGGAGGTGGTGGTGGAGCAGCTCGGCGGCTGGCAGTACCGCGCTTACGAGTCCAATGTCGACTTTGAGATCAGGTGAGGGGCGTGCCGGTGGCTGTACCTCTGCTGACTGGCTGATGGCCTGTTGGCGTCTTGTTGGTGACCCGTTGGTGGCCCGTTACTGGCCCGTTAATGGCCCGTTAATGGCCCGTTAATGGCCCGTTACTGGCCCGTTACTGGCCCGTTACTGGCCCTTTGGGGACATGTTTGTGACCCAGGCGTCCTGTATATTGATGAGTGAGCCGGGCGAAACTTTTGAAGACCTGCTGATGACCTTTTGAAGATCCGCTGATGACCTTTTGGAAAACTGATGGTGACCAATGAGCGATTCATTGATGACTGTGGAGACTCTGTGAAACCCTGTTGATGACCTGAGCGATCCATAGATGACTGGAGAGTTGAAGACACTGGAAACCCGTTGGTGTCCCTCTGCTAACCTAAGCGCCGTGCGGCAGGTTCATGATCGACACGGACGTCGTCGGCTGTAACTGGATCACGCTGCCGGCGGGCACCTGGCGTCGGCGCACCGCCGGCGCCTCCGCCTCCAACCTCCAGCCCGTCTCCCTCGCCCAGCTGGAGGTGGACGTGGCCTGGAACAAGTTCGTCTCACATGCGCCAGAGGGCGAGTGGCAGAAGGTGGCTCCTGTCCGCATCCTCAGCTTCGACATCGAGTGCTCCAACCGCAAAGGTAGGCACGTCAGGTGGTGGTGGAGGCAGTGGAGGGGGGTGTGAGGTTGGCTGGTTGGTTTCACTTGGGCTGATAAGTCGATGTGGTATGTGGTGGTTTGGTGCTTTGACTTCGGTTGTCCTGGGATAGAGATAGATGGCTGGGATGATTTGTATTGATGGTTTATTGAGTTGGCGTTTTGCTGGGTTCTTCGTTCTCGACGGTTGATTGCTTCTGTATCATGCTATCGCCTATCACAGAAGGCTCAAAGGCCGGATTCAAGAGTGAGTATGGGTTGCAGTGTGCCGTGTATCCGTTGCGTTTTAGATGCGTTTTGAATGTTTACTTTCAATGTTTTTAGTCATTGTTGTTTGTCTTTGTTTATAAACTCTAGCAAACACCTGCGCTTTTGCTGCAATGCTTATAATCCATCATTTATAATTGCTCGTTTCCATGTTAGTAACATGTTTGATAGGTTTTTGTTTGCATCCATCATACCATTTTAAACATTGGTTGTCTTGGTTGTCGATTGTTTCTGTTGAGCTTATTTGTTACACTGACCAGGCTAAGTGACGCCTTGCTATCTAGTTATGTACGGTAAGATGGACTTGGCGTGCATTCTGTTGCCGTGATCGTCCCTTTCTGCATGGACCATGTAATGCCATCGGGTAACATTGATGCACAACGGAATCCAAACACGATCTATAATCATTTAGATTGTATGTGTCGCAAGCAGGCAGTGTAACCTTTTAGCGGGAATGATCCTAGACAGTAGTATACATCGATGTCGATTATCGATTGTCCATTTTCGATTTGAACCAATAGAGAAATGTGTTAAGGCTGAAACTATACAAATTACATTTTGCTTCCAGACTCTCATACGTCACCATATCTCTGGTAACGAATTGTAGTACGTTCCGTTGACAGTTCCTCCACGTTGCACCGTATCACGTGACCACCACTCCCTGCTCCCGCACACCCCTGACCTGTCACGTGACCGCCGCAGGCGTGTTCCCCGAGCCGGACAAGGACGCGGTGATTCAGATCGCCAACATGGTCATCAACCAGGGCGACAAGGACCCGTTCATCCGCAACATCTTCACCCTCAAGTCGTGTGCGCCCGTCGTGGGCTCGGTGGTGCGCAGCTATGAACAGGAGGCTACCCTGCTCAGGGTCAGTTCAGGGTCTACTCGATCGGCGCCTGCCGGGCCGGGTTTGTCAGGGAGTGTTGCGGGTGACATACTATTATAGGATGTCGGGATCTCATTGGGCGGGCGGTGGGTGAGAGCAGCTGCGTGTGGTGCGGGGTGTTTGGTTCAGGAAATGAAATAGGCAGGTTACGCGGTTTTGCTTTAGACACTCTTCGTTCACTCTTCGGTTCTTGTGCTTAGTGCACGGCCATTGTATAACTTACTGTTCGATGATCGTTTTGTTTTCGCTTAATCCTCGCTGGTTTTCCAGATGGTCGCTGTGATGGGCCTGGAAAAATAGTCTCCAGGCCTGACCCCAATAATCGGTCAATCAGTCAATAAATTGTATTTTTTTCTCGTTCATATTTATAACCGAAAAGCAACTTTTTCTATCACTTATTTCCCACTGGCTATCAAATTTGTGTACCTTATTTACATGATTGATGTTAATGTAAGTAGCTCTGGGCGCAAATTGACCCAAAGGTGTCGGCGCTCCCTTAAACCCCAATAAACAACCAAACAATGTAAGTAGCTCCGTGTATGAACCGTTGACTGATACATCCTGTTTTATCTGCCGAACAGGACTGGGCGGACTTCATTCGTCAGGTTGACCCCGACATTATCACTGGGTACAACATCAACAACTTCGACCTGCCCTACCTCATCAACCGCGCCAAGGCCCTCAAAGTGACCACCTTCCCCTTCCTGGGCAGGATCCGCGGAAGAAGGTGAGTCCCCTAATTCCAATGAGAAGTCACTGTGTGTGTTGTGACGACATAAGAATGGTAATGAAGCCTTTTCAGTGCAACTTAGCAGCATTTTCCAGTTAATGTGCGCTGAAGCTTTACCAGCACCACTTTCGGTGCTGGGACTTTCCAGAATTTTTTATGCAACTAATGTCTGAGCTTATCTCTGATGCATGTGGCGATAAGTTAACGGCTACGCCCGTCACAAAGCAGTGACGTCTGTCCGTTCGATGTTGTGTAGTCCGCCTCTGGAGTGATGTCATGTCACCAGAGTGACGGCATGTCACCAGAGTGTTGTCATTTCACTGAAATGACGTCATGTCACCGCCGCAGGACTGATGTGAAGATCACCATTCTGCAGAGCAAGCAGATGGGCAAACGGGAGAGCAACACCATCAACATCGAGGGACGCACACAGTTCGACCTCATCATGGTGAGTCGCCTCGCGCTCGGTTCTTCTACTGCCACCTCATCTCTTGCTGCGTCCTCCTACTGGCACATTGTCTCTCGTTCTGTTTCCATGTTTGTTTGTTTGTTTGTTTGTCTGTTTGTCCATCTCACTCAGTTCCCCCGATGACACCTTGTCTCTCTCGCTCCATTCCGCTCTGGCCACCGTACTATCTCGCTCAGTTTCCCCGCTGTTTTATTGTCCCCCTCACTCCGTTCCCCTCCTGACAACATGTATGTCGTTTCAGTTTCTGCGGCGCGAGTACAAGCTGCGTTCGTACTCGCTGAACGCAGTGTCGTTCCACTTCCTGCAAGAGCAGAAGGAGGACGTGCACCACAACATGATCAGCGTGCTGCAGGACGGCGACGCGCAGACCCGCCGCAGGTCAGCATCAGCTCCCGCTGCCGGTCAGCTTCGTCTCCCGCTGCCGGTCTGACCCGATCTGTGTCGTATCCGCCGTCCACCCTCTCCGCCCGATGTTCCCGCCGCCGCCGCCCACCCTCGCCTCCCGTCCCGATGTCCCCACTGCCGCCCCCGCTAGTCAGAACGGTGTCGCAATGCCGTTGCCATGGATTGAGCAATGTCGTAGCTATAGATGAACTGAAGTGAAACTGTCGTTTGAGTTATGTTGTGAGGTTCCGAACTGGGGTGACGGTGTTGATGTCTGATCAGTAGCGAGCCGGTCTGTCGTTCTCTGACGTCTCTGTGTTGGACCAAGGGCGTCGCCACCGGGGGGAACGGGGCACCCCCAGGTGCGCTCAAAACCCTCTTCGGCACCCCCAAGTCTACAGGATTTTAACATTAGGCCTATGGCGCCGGCTCCCCCAGAACCCTCGCTGGCGCTCCCATATCCCTGGTTGGCCCCCCTCACTTGAAATATTACGGCGACGTCCCTGTGTTGGACAGGCTGGCAAGTACTGTCTGAAGGACTCCTACCTGCCTCTGTACACTGTCAGACACCTACCTGCCTCTGTAGCTCACACTGACTCAGTCTATATTGGACAGGCTGGCAGTGTACTGTCTGAAGGACGCCTACCTGCCGCTGAAGCTCATCGACAAGCTGATGTGCGTCATCAACTACATGGAGATGGCGCGCGTCACGGGGGTGCCCATGTCGTTCCTGCTGACGCGTGGACAGCAGATCAAGGTGGTCTCCCAGCTGCTCAGAAAGGTGGGCCTCCGCTGACAGGATACAGTGCGGTGACGAAAACCTGCTGCATGGTCACAACGTTTTTACACAAAAGTTTTAAATTCAGTGTTTGAGAAATGTCACTGATTGTTCTTATTTATTGGGAGTCCTCGGATATGCGACTTTCGGGAGCCTTCGGTACATGGATGATTTTTCTCAGTTGTTTTGAATCAAGAGTTTACAGCTGGTTACATTTTTGCAGCAAGTTTTGGTGTTATTCTTGTGACTGTTTGTCTGGTGTCTCGTCTGAGCTAGTGTACTGTCTGAGGGACGTCTACCTGCCTCTGTCGCTCGCAATGACGCCTCTGTGTCAAATACAGTCCATGGATGGACTGTATTTGTGGTGCGCGGCTGTGTCTGGTCCACACGTTAGTAGTGGTGTATGTCGTTTCTCATATCCGAAACTCGAGCTCGCAGTGTATTTTATTAACACATCGTCATCATGTTGGCGTCAGGTGCTCGAAGTCAAAACATCTGCATATTTGCCACGTGTTTTATGTGTGGCCAATAGGAGGCACTGTTAGGCGCGTATCCCGTTTCAGTGGTTTGAGTGGCAGCAGGGATACTACCGTCTGCCCCCCTCATCCGCCGTACTCCTCTGCTTCACGCTCAACCACCAGAATCTACGACCCCCCCCATCTCATCCTTCTCCACCCGCCCCTCCCCGGAACAGGTCGCGGCATGAATGGCCTGGTGATTGCCCGATCGCTACGAAAACAAAGGCGTGCGTTAACACCGGCGAGTCATTTCGAGGGCGCGCACTGTCATCGAGCCGCGGCACGGCGTACTACTACTACCGTGCCGATCGCCCAGCCCTCACTCTCAGCAGTTGTCCCACCCGGGCAGCCAATTTCACTTGATCATGGCAGCACACAAACCATAATGTGCTAAACAGTCGAACTGTCATCGAGCCTCTCCATGGCGTCGATATACGTACTGGGGTTACGCTCACAGCCATGGCTAAAACACAACACATTGTGTCTTGCCTACGTTTTGCTGCGTGGTTGTAGTGTCTGTTTTACCGTCTTTCATTTGATGTGCTTGCATTGGAAAGCGGGACAGATATTCGAGTGTTCACTCTAGTTATGTGTGACAAGATTAAAATGTGTTATACAGGATGCCGGGATTGCCTGTTTCCGCCGATGATGTCAAGTGCTAACTTGTGAGGCTGGCTCCGACCGTGCGTCGTGGAGCCGCCGATGATCAAACGTTTCTACTGAGGCGACATCTCAACACCTATGTTCACTCGTACATTCCCTGTAAGTCCTGTCCACCCACCACCTGCTCTCTACCAACTGCCGCCGCCTATGATACCCCCCCCCCTGTAAATCATGTCCACCCGCCACCTGCTCTCCACCACCTGCTCTCTACCAACTGCCGCCGCCTATGACTCGCGGACGTCGCCAGCTACCTCGTTGGCTCCGCAGTCGTGGTTACCCCGTGCCGATCGCTCACATGATGTCGGTACGGACTCCGACTTGCGGCACGCCGAGTCATCAATATGTAGAAGTTTGTGCCGACATGTAATCCTAGTTTCAGTTCTAAGTGGCTCGTGACCTCGTCCCAACGCCTACCTGACGTCAGTGTCAGAAAAGTGGTTTAACGATCTAAGCTCGCATTTTGTTTCGTCAGTGGCGGAACGTGTTTTTTTAATGCGTATACCAGTAATTTTTGCGTAATTTTTGAATACCGTTTATACGCAAGCCTATTTCAATATTGCCAATACGTGCATATATCTATAGATTATCTGAGGTCATTGAGGTCATATTAAGGTCATATAAGGTCATCAGCATTTGTTTTTGTTAATAACTATGATAGAATAAAGATTAGAGACGAATCGGATGACACCATATGTTTGTCTCGTCGAGCCGCGTCCGCCCCATATGCAGCACGACACCTACTGGGTCACCAAAATGACTGACAGAGCTCAAATTTATCAGTTGACTTAAACAGGTCACCATTAACATGTTTCAAAGCGCCTTGACGAGACAAACACGATGACGTCCAAAATTATATTCCTGTCTTTGTAACGTGAAATGTTTTATTAACGAAAAACAACGTGACCCAATATAGCCTTGTTTTACCTTTGATGACCTATGGAGCCTTCACTATTGACTTTTTCTTAATCTGAGGACCATCGTGTGCTGGCGATTGCATTTTTTCAAGGGTTTCGATTGTCTTCTTTTCAAGTTTGTTCGCTAGACTATCAACAGTTGCCGATATATTTTGGGTGTTTTCTGGAGCGAAAGTCCTAAAACATAGGAAATCTAACCTTTGTGACCTCTGGTGCCTAAATTTTGAACCTGACCTAAGGAAGAAGACTGATATAACTATCTTTCATAGAGCTTGTCTCGGCTTAAAACACGTTTTCTGCTTGGTCGCTACCGTAGCGAAGTTTTTCGAGATCTCAGGGGGGGTTGGAATAATCAACTCTCCTGAGTTCGTGGTTTCGGCGCGAACTCTGCCTTGCAGTTGCGCGAGCATAATAAAGCTGGTTTGGAACCTCTACCTTCTTTCAGTAAGGGAGCTACAATATATCACAAGTAAAGAATAGTACAGTAGTTCCGTGATGGCCGCAAATGCTCGTTCGCCAACTACCGGCCCTATGCACAACTTTGGCGAGATCTTCCCCGGCGCTCGGTCGGATGGGGGATGAAATTCCAGGGGAAATGCAATAGTGCCATATTATTACAGATGCATTGAGGCACGATGACTATCATAGGTGCACGTGATCTGCGATCTAACGACACAGCCTGCGGCGGGCGGAAGGCGGGCGAGACAGCATAGTACACCAGCGAGGCCCGGGGCCAACGGCCCCGGCCCGCCGCTCGCGCCCCCGCCCAAGGTCAACCGAAGTTACTGACCTCAATGACTGGACAATGACTTTTTTAATTTTAGCAGTTTACATGTCATCTGTGTGATGCTGCTTTCAATTTGGCGTCTATTAGGATTCTCGATATTCTTTTACGATTTTTAGCTTCGATAGTATTTATGTTTTAACCAATTTACGATTTGGATGACATTTGGGCTTTGAACATGACCTCAGAGGTCATTAATGACCAAGACTTAAAAAATCACATGTCAATGGCTTCCTCTGTCCACAAGTAGGCAACGCTCGTTTTTTAATACGAAAGGCTCTAGCTTTCAATTAGGGGGCAAACGCAAGGGGGTCGTACCCCTACACATTCTCGCAGTTGATCTTGCTTTACACGGGCGAGGGTTAACATGACCCCGATGACGATGGTATCGGTGGCGGGTTGTAACATGAATACACATTTTTGGAGGGTTTAAAAAGTTTTTGGTTTAGTTCCGGGAAAAGAGACAGTTTTCCTTCTTTAAATCACTGCAGAAAATTCAGATGTTGAAAATTTGGGAGGTTCCGTCTTGCAGTTTGTTGGCAATTTGTGTCACAACACTGTCACGTTCCAGCCATTTTTTGGAAAGTCGAGTCTCAGTCTATTCTGTATCCTAGTCAGCTGTTAGCACCCGCAGACTAAAACAAATCATCCTTTATCGTCATATTTTTCACGTAACAAAACTTCCAAGTCACGAAAAATGGAGAAGCGAGCCACTTTTCTGACACTGCCTGACGTGTTAATGTCGTCGCCTACGGCGCCTTGCCATGCCTTAGCCTCGAATTCCGACCCTTTTCTTTCGAATCCTAACCTCCTACCCTGTCCTTAAAACCCACATCATATTGTGCTGCCCTCCCCTCACCATGTCCTTGCTTCGAATCATGACCCCGTCGTTGTCATGCTTACCGGTGACCTCCGCTGCCCCCAGCCTGAAGCCAGAGCAGTACATCAAAACGCCGTCCGGCAACCTGTTCGTCAAGGCGTCCCTGCAGCCCGGTTTGCTGCCGGAGATCCTGCAAGAGCTGCTCGCCGCCCGAAAGAAGGCCAAGGGAGATCTCAAGAAGGAGACGGACCCGCTCCGGAAGCAGGTGCTCGACGGACGACAGCTGGCGCTCAAGGTGGGTGGTCATTTCATTCATTTCATTCATTTCATTCATTTCATTCATTTTATTCATTTCATTCATTTCATTCATTTCATTCATTTCATTCATTTCATTCATTGCATTCATTTCACTCATTGCATTAATTTCATTTATTGCATTAATTGCATTCATTTCATTCATTACATTCGGTGCATTCATGTTGTCCGTTTCATTCGTGTTTATTTAATTAAGCTTTTGTATAGTTGCTGAAATTAATTGATTAATATGAGCTGCCCTATCCCCGCGTGACGATGTCCCCCATACCTGACGTCCTGTGCGGCCCGCCTCCGCTCCTCAGATCAGCGCCAACTCTGTATACGGCTTCACGGGAGCCACGGTCGGCAAGCTGCCCTGCCTCGAGATCTCACAGAGCGTCACCTCCTTCGGCCGCATGATGATCGAGAAGACCAAGGAAGAGGTGGAGAAGCGGTACAACATCGCCAACGGCTACAAACACGACGCCAAGGTTCGTACCCCGTGTCGATGGTTATAGAGGAAGGGCTTAAGATGACAATGGTGACATGGGAGTTCGGCATGCGGAAATATGCCAGGAGAGGTATTTTGCTCTGTGATGTTGTATATTTATTTCGAGTTTGAGTGGGGACGCCGCTGTATGTCTTGTGATCTTCATTCTGATGTAAATGATCAGTTTCCCAACTAAACATTAAAAAACATACATACTAGCTAGTCAAATACATTTGCTTTCATAAGTTTCATATAATGTAGGTCATATGTATATACCCATTCAATGGTGCTGGTTTCATTATCCCCACTCAGCAACAAGCTACGCTTAGCTGAGTGGGGTTCATGAAGCACCAGCATGAAACGCCTGCAAATTGACCAGACTTTGTCCTCCGCCCTGTGTGACTGAATCCCCTCTACTAACGAGGCATGAATGAATGTGGATCCTGGGACGTAGCTGGGGCAGTCCATTTGCTGTTTTCAGAAATGATACTTTTCAGCGCTTCTTTTATAAAACCATATTTGACACCCTAAGTCATCCTCCTCATATGCTTTTTATAGTTCATTTCCATTTTATTAGCTGGGAGTGCCGTGACATTTTCTCAATTTTGTTACTCTGATTGTTAAAGAAGGTGTATGTGCGTCGTTGGGATCGAGGTTGGGACACTCCTGGTCACTATTATTGGGTGGCGGCTTAAAAAAATGACTCTTAGTTCAAGAACTCACTGGTGCGATTCTGCAGGTGATATTTTGCGACACCGACTCTGTTATGGTTAAGTCAGCTGAATCTGAATCAGGGATGACTCTTGATGTGATATACGGTGATACTGACTGTGAAGTTGACTCTGACTCTGGTATGACTCTTCAGGTGATTTACGGTGACACCGACTCCGTTATGGTCCGGTTCGGAGTCAGCACTGTGAAAGACGCCATGGAGTTGGGGACCGAGGCAGCGGCGTTCGTCTCAGAGAAGTTCGTCAACCCCATCAAGCTGGAGTTCGAGAAGGTAGGTTTGGAAAAATGCTGCTTTGTGTAGCAGAGTCGCCCAGCCTCATTCGTTGGTTGTATTATGTTTGCTTTGGTCTCTGTTCTCAAAGTAAACGGTCGCTGCTGACAGTGGGAATACATTGCATTTCAGTTTGCATACGTTTGATCGCAATATGCACAGCGTTTTTTGTTCGAAAATTGATTTATATAAGCAATTCTGCGTCACACAATGCTGTAAAGTCACATCTACAGTCATTGCAAAATCGTGAGTTTTGTTTACTATACCCCAATAAACAAACATCCACCATCAATCATCATCTATTAAATATCAGGAGGTCCGCCCACTTGAGGTCCTCCCTGACCGGCACCCCCGCTGTGCAGGTGTACTTCCCGTACCTGCTGATCAACAAGAAGCGGTACGCCGGCCTGTACTTCACCCGGCCGGAGATACACGACAAGATGGACTGCAAGGGCATCGAGACAGTGCGCAGAGACAACTGTCCGCTGCTCGGCAACCTCATCAAACGTGTGTCTGCAGAAGCTGCTCATCGAGCGGTAAGCAGTGGGCGCCTGGTGTCGGCGGCCGCGGGACGCGTGGACATGCTTCACTCGTGGCACGTGGGGTGGATTGTCGGGCTGTAGAAGGAGTAGGTGGTGTTGATGATGTGCGGTATTGTCGACTGCGAGTGGGTGGAATGCTTGTTAGGTTTAGGATGCGTTTGTGGGCTGGTTTTAGGTTGTTGCGCCGCTTTAGAATGTTCAGCTGTCTGGTTTCTTTCCTGCGTCGTCTAATGACAGCATTAGTGTGTAGACTGCAGTTTCTAATCGCCGATTTACTTCAGCAGTGCTCGCTGAACCACTCATTATGTGACGGCATAGAACCTCTACATCAACCCACGTCTTTGTGTCTGCGTTAACTGCTGGCAGCCTGGGAGCTTGCGGTCCTGACCTCAGGAACCTGAACTGACCTTACTTCTCTAACCTGACCTTAGGAATCTGACCTGACCGTATCGTCCTTACCTCAGGAATCTGAACTGACCTTACCCTCTGACCTCAGGGTCTGACCTGACCTTACTACCTGACCTCAGGGTCTGGTCTCATCTTACTGTCCTGACCGCAGGAACCTGACCTGACCTTACTGTACCGACCTTAGGAACCCGGACGGCGCGGTGGACCACGCGAAGCAGGTGATCTCCGACCTGCTCTGCAACCGGATCGACATCAGCCAGCTGATCATCAGCAAGGAGCTCACCAAGACGGACGCCGACTACAACAACAAGCAGGCGCACGTCGAGCTGGCCAGCAAGATGAAGAAGCGTGACCCCGGCAACGCCCCCAAGCTCGGGGACCGAGTGCCCTATGTGATCATCGCGGCGCCCAAGAATACTCCGGCGTATGACAAGGCGGAGGTACGTACCGTGCTGGAGCCCGCTGGAGGTGGTTAATTTGATGAGGGTTCTTCGTCATCGGGGATGGCTGCATTGAGATGGAGCTGCAGTTCGATATGTGGCATAACATGTTAGGGAAAGGTGTAGGTAGCGTAAGGTGAGAGAGGTTTTGTTTTGCTCACGTGGTTCCCGCCATTATTTCACTCCAGGGTCAAACTGTGTTATGTTTTACTTCAGAGTCGAGTAAACTAAGGTGCTTAGTTTCCCTTTTCGTAGTTGGGATGCTATGCTTTAGCTGTTGTCTCCTGCACCTTTATTTTAATTCAGATTTATCAGCGTTGCAGCGTTGGATTTCACTGATACGCAAACGTCTCATCTCTGAAATAATGTGCATCGTGTGCGTGTCTAAATCTTGCTCGTGTGTACAAATTTAATATCAGCCCTGGAAGATGGCGCTGTTGTCCGCGGGGCGTGCGAACCGGCTAGCCCGGCTTCCTAGGCGGATCTTTGCGCCGGGAAAGCCGCGCTGTGGCAGGTCCTGTCCCATAAATTGCGGCCAGACAGCGGGGGCGGCGGCCGGACACAGCGGGACAGAAAAAGGGGCAGCCAGAGACAGAAGGAGCCGAGGCGAGGGGGGGCAGACCAGACAGAGCGAGGGGGGTTGTAAGCTAGAGGTAGAAACAAACCAAAAATCGGGAGAAGGAAAGGGGGGAGAGGGAAGAGGGGGAGGGGGGGCAAAAAGCAGACCGAAGCCGGCACGCATTCACTAACGGCCCCGGTCGGAGCAGGTGTGGACGGGAATCATCAACCCCGAGGGGATCAATAGCACCTGGGAGTGGTCATACCAGTCCCGATCTGCTGGCGGAATTACAGCGGTACATATGTTGGAAATGTATAGTTTAGGAAGTTTGGGACTATACGAGAATTCAGAAGGCATGAAGGTTCTGTGATTCCGTGTTGTTGTTTACATGGGCACTGTTTAGCAGACAACTGTTTGGGCATGAGCACTGTAAAAGTAAAATGTCTCTGTTGTTTTTTGCACGGGATATATTGTGTCTTAGCCTGCTGGATGCCGTGTGAGACAGTAGCCGTAATGCTCTCAGGACCCGATCTATGTGCTGGAAAACAGCGTGCCGATCGACTGTAAATACTACCTGGAGAACCAGCTGAGCAAGCCGCTGCTTCGCATCTTCGAGCCGATCCTGGGAGAGAACAAGGCAGAGTCCGTACTACTCAGTGAGTACAACAGGGGAGCTGAAGCTATTCTGCAGTGAATGTTGCTCCGAGAGCAAGGTAAAGTATATACCAGACGTGTAATGACTTATTTGTTTTAGTCGACTTTAGTACGACCGAACAGCCGAAGAACTAACTCTACTATTGACTCAATTGCTGTTTCAAAAACAAATGAATATACTCGACTCTTGACTCAAGTGCTGTTTTTAACAATTGAATCGACTCGACTCATGACTCATCCACAAAATGTCTGACTTATGAGTTGATTCATGACTCAACTCGGTCGGTTACAAACCTGGTATATGCTGTTCAGTGGGTAATAGCCAGAAAACAAGATAGAATCCATGCTGCTCAGTGAGTAAAGAAAAGCAGGGCTCATACTTACAGCGGGTATTGATCTGTAAATGCGCGGACTCCATAGTGTTTTAAGAGTATTTCTCCGAGAGTTCATTGCCTGTCTTAAGCGCATTCGAAGTTTGTGGGTATCTCGATTCGATTAGTGGTTACAAAGAAGTAAATATTAAGACTTGGGATAGAGAGTATGCACTCCAGTCTTGTTTAGCAAATTGAGGTATGATTGTGTGCTAGCGTGTGTGTGTTTGTGTGCATGAAAACACCTCTGCATGCCAGTACTTGAATAGCAAGTTACCCTAAGTTGATTTAACCCTTAGTAGATTATATTTAACATGTGATATACTGTGTTGGCTAAGCGTTGGAGGTGCAGCTGTCACGCGCACAGGCACTGCGATACCGTATAATTTAACCTAGACTTCGTGTTACTGCGATACATTTTCCGCCTGTCGTGCTCTAAAATCATGTACATTGTGCCGACTGACTAGTTTCTTTCGGTGCGACTCGTGGCGAGTCATTCCCTAAATTGGCTGCCGACCTTGCAGGCTTGCTTCCAACGCGGCAATGAAAAATGCTATCACTCCTTCTAATCACTGGGTCATTGTATGCATGGTCGCCAATGCGGAGGTTTTACCTCAAATCTGACGGTTTTGTCGTCAGTTTCTAAAGGTGTTTGTATGTGCTATTTGTCATGTTCCAGTCGCTTTAAGCGCCACAAATCTTCACAATCAGCAGTCAGCCTCAGCTCTCATGCAAACCGCTCTGTGACCGTGACGTTGACTAATCCCTGCCCCCCCCCCCCCCCATCCCTCACAGAGGGAGAGCACACGCGCACGCGGAAGGTGGTCACCTCGAAGGCGGGCGCTCTGTTCGCCTTCACCAAGAAGTCGGCTCAGTGTCTCAACTGTAAGGCGGTGCTCAAGGACGAGACGCAGGCCGTCTGTCCGTACTGCAAGGTAAGCTGGACAGTGGGGACATCCCCAGTGGTGTCCGTACTGCAAGGTGAGCTGGACAGTGGGGACAGCCCCGGCCGGTGTCCGTACTGCAAGGTAAGCTGGACAGTGGGGACATCCCCAGCCGGTGTCGGGAGCCCGTCTGGACCCCCTCTCCCCCTCGGGAGCCTGTCGGGAGAGTAAATACTCGCTCACGACTGAGCCATTTGCGTGGGGTGGTTGGATCAAGGACACTTGGTTCGGGCATATTTCGGGTGTAACACTGTGACGCCCTTAAGCCTATCATCAGTGCATGTATAGTTTATGGGTCGTTGGATGTCCGCCGTTTCGCTTCAAGATCCTGATGTCTGTGCAGTGATAGCATTTCGGGGGTGACTCGGACTGAACTGGTCCGGGTTGTCGTGACTTTGCTGTGATATCTCACGTCCGGTGAATAAAGAAGCCATATTCCTAGGAGCCGTAAATTGGACCACTTGTGTTGTCGGTCGTAGTCAGTGGTGCCATCTATGTGATGGATGGTGCAGGAGTGACATAAAATACTATTTTTGCGCTCGAGTTATGGTGTCTACCGTCCACTTTCTTTCTCGTTAGAATGTCGTGGACGACCAATTAATGTGCTGGATATGCTATGAGTAAGTGTCCATTACGCTCTCATATGGTGAACAGCACGTGCTGTGACTTGTGAGTGATCGTGTCGTCACGTTCCACAGCCTGAAGAGGGCAATGTCTACCAGCGGGAGATGACGGCCCTCTCGGCGCTGGAGACCAAGTTCGGTCGGCTATGGACACAGTGTCAGCGGTGCCAGGGCAGTCTGCACGAGGAGGTGCTATGTACCAGGTGAGGGGCAGGTTCGCGGACTGGGACACATTACCAGTGCCTGTGGTAAGTTCGGTCGGCTATGGACACAATGTCAGCGGTGCCAGGGCAGCCTGCACGAGGAGGTGCTATGTACCAGGTGAGGGGCAGGTTCGCGGACTGGGACACATTGTCAGTGCCTGTGGTGCCAATGTCACGCCATTCTGCACTCTCTTTGTCGGGTTTAAAGTGAGAGTATTTAGTTAAATATTGAAATGTACCGGCTTACTTAAAAATCTGCTTACTTGTCTTCTTATAAGTAAGCCTAAGCACACAGTCTTCTTATAGTAGCGATAGCTCGGAATTACTCGCTAGTAACTGATCCGCAATGAACCACGCGTGTTCTAGCGTGCAGGCTCTCATTCATTGGCTAGATCTTTGCACGAACTCCAGCCGGAACTGCCTTGTTGTCGAACATCTGAATTATCTGTTAACGCGACCCAGTTAACCTTTCGCGTGTATGACGTCGACAATTTGCCCTTCTAATGCATGTGAAACATAACGAAAACATGCAATCGGTCATAGCGAATTTCATGGCCCAGTTCCTATGCTTTCTTTCACACAGCCAGTGGTGAAGATATGTATGTTCTTAGCACGCAGCTTTGTGTTACTTTTCCTGTATCACATCATGCCATCGGTACACCTGGTATTATATATGTTGCACAATAATTGTGAATTCGCTAATATTTTCGTGAGCACCAGCTGGAGTAATACCCAGTATTACTAAAGAGACTACATTGCCTGTTACACTGCAAACTTATGTTTTGTTGGGGCATCGGAGATGTCTGCAGAGTTTGGTCTCTGCAGAAAACGTTACGCTGTTGGCGTTGTACATCCTCGTTGTGTTGTATCTCAGGCCTGTTCTGTGTTCGCAGCCGGGACTGCCCGATCTTCTACATGCGGAAGAAGGTGCAGAAGGACCTGACTGAGCAGGACAAGAAGATGGAGCGGTTCGGCATTCCAGGCTGGTGAAGATGGCCCTGCTGGGGTTCGCCCCCTCCCCCTTGTTCTTGTTAGGTTAGGGTGCATAGCCTTGCTGGGCTCAAGCGTCCGTCTCGTCTTCAGCACGTCGTTTCCGTATCCATATTGCAGACTTCTTTGGTTGAGAACGAAAAAGAAATAAGTGAACAGAAATATGAAATAACTGCTTCATTCATACACTGACAATCATCATCTTTTTGCACTATAAAAGTACTGTCAAGCATAATCAGCACACCCATAAAACGCAATTATACATTCAACATGGACAATAAATAGTTCACATACACCATAAATACAATGTAAACATATTTCAGTAAACATAAACATTGATGGTTTTTTGGGGGATTTTATCCTACGGGTTTTTTAGGCCGGGAGTTTTTT
The DNA here is from genome assembly GCA_014673585.1 of Semibalanus balanoides. Taxonomy (NCBI): domain Eukaryota; kingdom Metazoa; phylum Arthropoda; class Thecostraca; order Balanomorpha; family Balanidae; genus Semibalanus; species Semibalanus balanoides. The sequence goes on from VOPJ01005635.1 coordinate 27,743, forward strand.
CCCGGGGGTCCGAGCGAGTCGCCCGGCTCCACGAGAGGCCTCTTCATCCTCTCGTCACCCCTCCCCAACATCCTGCTCCTAACTAAGCGCGGTCCGCGAGACAACCGCTGGCCAGCACCCGCTCGTCCCGCCTGGAGTCACGCCGCCGAAAGCGCCCGTGGTGATACGGGCCCGTGAGTTGCGACCTTCTGTAAGGTGCGCTGTTCAACTGTGATGGTTTTGTATTGCGTGATAGGCGGCTACGCTCGCTCTATACGACCGGAGAGGAGACAGCAGAGAATGGCGCTTTGTGAGAAGAGCTGTCCATGGATTTGACAGTTGGATGGTAAAGGTAGCTGAGATGTGCATTCGTGTTTGACGCTTTGTGTGTGCCAGGCCCATTTTTCGCTGAGTGGAGGTATGTTAACCGCCCTGAGCGTGTCAAGCAGCACACGACTCGAGTGGTTCATTGCCAGTTCATTGCATACGGCATGTAGGTACGTTTGCACACTTGTTATTATGTACAAATACAACAGACAATAGAGGTGAATAAAACGCTTGTTTGTGCTCTAGTTTGACACGGTTTAGTCACGGTATGTGAATTTACTGATAAGGTCATGAATGCGAGGGTTTTTCATAATTTCGCGTCATTTTCTAACGGACTCTGCTTATCTTTGATACTGACATCGTGGATGAGCCAGGATAAAGAGAGCGCAATTTTAGGCGGTCATGTCAAACAACTTAAAATACGGTGGGAACGGGAAAAGAATATGACGCATTAACGGGACACAATGAGAGGAAGTCTCCCAAACCACAGCATACACCCACCAACAAAGCCCGCCAGTACACCTACGTTTCATCACAATAACGAGGTGCATGACATTTGGTAAACGGATTGTGCCCTCCAAAGCCCCCCAATTACAGAGCTACGTGTAAGCACTGTGATACTCGCGACGGTTCGTTGGCGGCCTGCGCTGGTGTGGATACGTGGTCTATGCTTTACCATGCCGCCAGAAATGACAGGAAACCTGGGACGCCGAGCATCCGGGAAACCACGGAGTTTGGGGCACTCAAGACCGTATTTACGGGCTCCCAGGCGCTGGCACGAACACAACAGCGCGAGCTTTGCGGCTGGAGCCGAGCAGTCGACGGCCTCAGGTGAACTGCCTCTGACACGAGATGCCGATGGGGCCCATATAACTTAGCAGCTGCGGCGTCCCTCCCATGCCCGAATCATAACCAGCAGCAACATCACACGCAATGCCGCCGCTGGGGACGGTAACTCGACATTCAACAATCGCTGCGTTCTATATTTGAGGCCAATTAGTGGCTGGATCCATGGCAAGGCAACTTCTAACCAGTGATGTAGCGCCAAAACTCCAGAACGTCTGAAGTACTTGGGATCCCGAGTAGAAGATCCGAGCTAGAGAGGAGATATGATCGAGAATATAAAATTTTGTGACTGGGAAAAGTTGCTTGCGTCCAACCAGTTTTCGAGAAAGAAACCTAGACTGACAGATACCCGGGGCAACCATCTCAAGCTCAAAGAAGAGAGATCCACCAACCAATACGAGCCAAGTTCTTCTTTTGCCAAAAGATGGTGAACACCTGGAATGAGCTACAAGAAGAGGTTGTGTCAGCAACATCCACAAAACAGCTTAAAAATCGGCTTGACCGACATCAGGCAAATATACAACCTTCACCGATCAAGACTGTCATATGTAATCAAGATGTGGGGACTGAATGAACCTTGTCCTAAACCCAGCCCCACAAGACCAAAACCTAAACCTAAATCCTAAACTGCCATTTTATCGGTTTCTTGTTTTCTCCGCCTATCTGGGTCGGGTCTTCGGTGTAGGTTTTGCTTCACGCATGAGGGGGATTAGCGGACGAGTGTGAAAGTGCACTGCTGCTGACGGAATACAGGCGTATTTGTGGTGTTTCCAGGAACCGGGGCCGACTGCTGGTCTCTGGAGCACTCAGGCGGGGTACGAGATCGCTGTCACTGAGGTCGAGTACGAGATACGCTGTCACCCAGATCACACAGGTACTTATCGCTGTCTTCGTTCAGATCATCCGATCCTGGCTCCGGGCCTGGACACGCTGATGGATCTCAGATCCAGAGATCCAGAGCTGTTTCCGAGAAATGAACACCGCATGCCAACCCTTGTTCTTGTCCATGTCCGTGCAGAGCGTACGAAGTATGATCACTGAGCTGTAGTATATTTTGCGTCATTTCGCCTACCGTGCACGGGGGTAGTTTACAGCTAGCATGCCTCTGTGCTGGATGGCCCTGGCTCTGGGTCGTGTCGTAACTATACGCAGAAGTAAGTCGTTCGGAAGTGGGCGGTATTGTTCGCCTATGCGGTTGTAATTTGATGTTCTTTGCCGTGTAAGCGTAGCTCGGCAGGGACCGGAGTTTCATTTTTAGTATCATAACAATGGCTTTTGGGAAATGCTCACATTGTTGTCCGTGCTTGTGAGGATTGGGGAGGTTGTAGGGTTTAAACCTGGTAGTACCTATATACTTCAGTACAGGATGTATGTAAAGGAATTCGTAGCTTTGTCACACAAAAATTAACTCGCACAAACAAACTTAGCCCGATTCGGAAACCTGCAGTTCGAACGCTACGTTCTGGGCAAACCTTCAGCCAGGAAGTACGACGTTCGCTCGTGACATGACATGTTGCAGACGCAGTTTTGCAGATATCTGCAAAAAGAGCGACCTTCAGTTTTTACCTCTGAGATCGGCGAGCCGTTCCAATGGACCCGACTGGTCCCGTCGGAGCTCCCTGCCAGACGAGAAACGTCGGACCCGTGCTGTTCCAAGGGCGCCCCCAAGGCTAGACGTCCGGGCGGTTCCGGCCTCCAGAAGAACATCTGCGGAACCGCATCAGTGCGTATTGCGTGTAGATGAACCTACATATATACGGGTCACTGATAAATTACAGGCGAGATCGTCCTGACTGACCTTGTCTCTCATATGGGACCCGATCCGCCTGTGGTGATATACATTTGGAAGCTGATGCAATGTGATGCAATGAATTTTTAAAACCGTCATAATTTTGCTGGTTTAGAGCAAAGGTCGTGGGTGGGTGAGAATTAGTATCCCCCCACTTCGAAAACTACGTAAATCCTGCAGTATTGCCAATGACAGATGTTTATTTCGACATGCTTGTTTTGTTGGTACTCACCCTCGCCGTCCAGTTTCTTGGACGCTCCTAGGCTGAGTCCCAAGGGCGCCATATAACTAAAAGGTGAGGCCGCCCTGAAGCCAAAATCAATTCATCATCAAGCAATGGCTACATACCCAGTACCGTTCATGTCTACTTAAATTGACCGTCATGGTCAGGAGTGGATCCTCAGGGGGTGGGGCATGGGGAGATGCCCCCGGCCATCCAAAGGTCTGAAAACATTAGCCCCAACGGTGGACGTACAGTTGTAGACAGGCTGACGATTGCCGCTCCTACCACCCCCCCCCTTCCTCCCCTCCATCTCCCTCCGGTCAACAACTTTCTCATTGACGGTTGAGAGCCTGCTACCCCCCACTCAGCAACTTTTTTAATACGCCATTGGATTTGCTCCCCCCCAAAAAAGTCCCTTATCATGGTTACCCGCGACAATCGTCAAATTGCACGATTGACCATTTTACACCATTAAGCCAACAACGTCACGCTAGGGTCCCCCGTTCCCCATCAGTCATGTGACTTCTCCCTGACTGAGAACCCTCTGTCCGACCGGACCAGTTCTCTCCACCGTACAGCACCGGGGCTGCCGCCGCCGCTGACATCAACATGCGCCATGTCGACGTCGGCACCCGCCTCGGCCTGCACAGCGCTGCATGATGCATGAAGAGAAACCGCCGCGGCTATCTTATCCGCGGCCGAGTCGGTCGACTGGACCCCTGCTCAGCAGCGGGCGGGCGACCGACGCTGCTATGGACGAGGGTGCCGTTAGTCCGGCGAACTGGCCGGTCACGGGTCGCGAGAAGGTCGACCCATCGCGTCAACGTCGCTCGTCGTTCCCGGTAGGCGGTACGCAGCAGTGGAGAGAGTGGGCGTGCTGTGTGGTGTATAAGGGGCGGCTGAGTGGGTGTTGTACGCGCGGTGGACGTGGGTACGTGATAGGGATGCAGGGCCGGCACTGAGCTTGATAGCCTCTATGTGCTTTAGCGTCCCCCCCCCCCCCCCCGTCCGGCACTGACGTGCAAATATATGTTAGGAATATAGAAATGAACTCGGTTTTTCTTAAAGTTGGGTCGCCGCATAAACTTCATAGTTAAGGCGCCCTTAAACCCAAATCATCATCATCATCATCGAATCTAAAAGTATTTATTCGCATTAGTGCGATAAAAGCCGATAACGGATCCAAGATAACTCGTCAACGAAAATGTGTAGTGGAAGTTAAAATCGTGTGGGTCTCTCGGACGTAAGTCACATATGTTGGATCTGTCGAGTGTCAGTTGCATCCCAGGATAAAACGCAAGGTGATCTCGCAGGATCTTGTCAGATTTGACAGTAGTAAACCGTCACACCGGCAAAGCACTCCTTATGATTTGTGATCTAGTATGGATCCTTTAACAACTTTTATGTGGATTTCCGATCATTTTTCAGTGGATCCGAGATCCAATCCAGATCCAGGGATCATATTTAGAATAGCGTCTTGCTAGCGAGCTACCAGCGACAGGCAAGTGTGATTCGAAAGAGAATGAATATTTCCCTTCCATTGCAATGGTAGTATGTACTAGTCCAGTGCCAATCGGTACTACTCGGATTTACCGAGTACTTAATCGGTACTCGGTAAATCGGTACTATCATTTTCGGAATTCCGCATTTTCCGAAGACCGATTCGATTTCCGGACGGACATAAGCATATTTCTTGGGACATTTTCGGACATCCAATGCCCAAGGGACATTCCCCGGACTTGTAAAAATGTATTTGTTACTTTTTATCAAATAAACAAATAATGTAGAAATTAATATCTGATGATTGTGGCTTTCGGAAATCCTAACTGTAGCGTCATTTCACACAAATGACTATATAGCTATGTATATATTGGGAGTGATGCACTGGATGCTATCAAACATTTTTTCTGCTTTCGGGCAAATTTCGGAGAGACAATTATTTTCGTTCAGTTTCGGTCGGACAGTTGTCTTGGACATCGGTCGGACATCAAACAAATATTTTCTGAAACTGGCCCCACTAACTAGTATGCACTATGCCAGCATTCTTCTTCGGTCTTATTTCAACGTATCTCACCACTCATCACCACGCACAGACACACATGTGTTATTATTTCGAGTAAACTGCGTTGATTGTATCGCTATGCTGCTATGCGAAATTGCAATATACGAATTTCCCCTGGAAATGTTGGAGCTTCATCGCTCGGTAGGCGGCCTCAGCCAAGGGGGGAGGGAGGGGGCCGGGTTTACTATACGCCCGTCGGCGGCCTGGTACATGCCAGGGCAATAGGGCCTATCTCCGCTCGAGTAGTTCGGAATTTGACTTTGAAACGGTCAAAGGTCGTTTACTGTTTTTCGACCGTGAGTTTTCTGTGCTTGCGGCGGCTTGACCATGGCAAACTTGATGGATTATGAATTGTGCGACTTTGTTCTTGCGGTGGATATGTGAATTAGAATAAGAAGATAGTTTTGGAGGTTTACATAGCCTTGGTTTTGTCCTTTCAGAGGAAAGAATCATTTTGGGCGAAGATCCGAAGAATCGAGGTAACATCATAGCGGACGGCGGGTTTGTCCAAAGGTAAAAGTTTTTTCGGGCTCGCCCTCCGGAAGGCTTTTGAAGGCCAATGTCTTGTGTGTTTTAAACATTTCACTTTTTAAAATATTTGGATATATGGATTAGCGATGCATATTAAAGAAATAAATATTGCCAGGTGGATCCCAAACACCTGTGCCTGCAACTCGCTGTGCCTGGGGTGAACGTAACTTGAAAAACTTTGTTCACTGAGCGCCGAACTGAATGGTTGACAATGACACTTGAGCAAATCGTGGTCCACAACTCCTAATATGCCTAGATTGTCAATGTTGTTTAAAAAGTGGATATGTTTTGTTGTATATAATGTGACGTATATGTGGGTCGTGACTCGTGAATGCTGATGATCCATCTCATATCGTGCTAGTTGGGAATATTTTTCATGTGAAAGCTGAATTTCAATTGATTTGCTAAGAACTGCATGTTCACATAGAAACCGGCTAGTATTTTGAAGATATCCCGGCAAAATTAAAAGAACACGTCCAGCTTTTCCAGCACTCGAATTCGATGTCGGAAGAGCCGAGTAGTGGCGACTATGTAAATCGCAAGTTAACAATGTAACTACTTACCTATCTGCCGGGTTTTGTATGTCATTGTTTTAGATGTGTCGTGGTCGAAATTTTATTGTCTAGTGCACGTTGTTAATATCGCGTCACGCTCGGTGGAGTGTGCACTGGTGCAGTGTGGCACTGTGCACCAACTCTGGGCTATGTCATAAACGTAGTCACATTTTACGCTAAGGCTGGCGCCTGGTTGCGATGCCAACATTATCGTCGTTAGGGTTAGATCGCCGTCGCTCCCTTCGCTTTCGTTCTGGATGACAAACTGCGCTGCTTCCTCAGCTCTCTGGTTGTTTGTTTTGGTTAAGCACCCAAAAAGAACTCGAGCTGAGCCCGGAGTTGGGCCTTATGTCTGGCCCAATTTGAACCGTTGTTGAAATCCCTCGCTGCGCCGAATGTCGCCAAAACCGCTCCAAAGAGGCTTTGCTTGCACGTCACTCGTGGTCCATGACTGGAATGGAAGGCAGTCTTGCAGGGGCCTCAGCGGCTATGTTGGGGCCGAAAACCCGCCAGTGCAAAATCCGGCTGAAATCTGGCCGACGTCGGGCCGCGGTCAGATGTGGGATGGACTCGTGTAGATGTCTGAAGCAGGGATAATATGTGGCCGTCCGACACGCCGGTTGTGCTTCCACCAAGGTTGAGGTACTTTCCTAAGTGTGATTAATATGTTTCGCGAAAACGTTTCTTGGTCGCAAGCTGTGACATACTTCGGCCATTTTCTTCGCGATTCAAGTGCTGTCACCGAGACAATAGTTGAAATGGTAATACATCTACCATGCCCTATATTGTTGTAAAAAGTTTTGGTGTTTGCCTGTAATCCTTACAAGGTAAATACACGTAACAGCGCGTCCGTTAGAGGGAGACTCTGCCCCAACCTCTAAGGTTTTTCGAGATAGCGGAAAGAGCGTTTTTTTTTCCGTGTGCAGCGCTGTGTGTTTTTGTTGTCATACCTGTTTTGTGAAATATTCCCATCTTATTTTTATAAAGGTTGATTTGGCCTCTAAGTCATCTCGTCGTCATCAACTATCTATCGGGTACGGCGCTCTCTTCCAAAGGCGTTGTTGGTAGTAACCACATCCGCAGTTTTCTCTGACTAATTTATCGAACCAGATTTTCATAGGCGAATTAGGATCTATTGTTACTGTCGGATTGTATTATATCGTACTAATCTCTGTTTTCGAAGTTTCGCACCGTTATACTGTTGTAGTCCGATCTCATTATCTCTTTTTTTGTGCATGAATTTTATTGCGCAGAATTTTTATTGGATATGTGATTTATGTGTATTAACAGTACAGTTTGAGTCTCGTCGTGGACACGCTTCATATTATCTGTCATATCTGATTATCCTTTGTTTTGTTGTGCTTTGGGTGGGCCTGTAATTATCTCTTTGTTTCTTTTAGCTTTGTGATCTGTCTGAGGGTCAATTAGTTATAATCTATGGATGATTGTGTTCTATTTTACCTGTTTCGTAATGGATTAGCTACTTATGTTCGTTATTACCGGGACAGTTCGAAACAGAGGCCGTGTTTCATGGTAGAGTATTTGTTCTTTTGTTTCTTTTTAGTTAGGCAGATAGTGAGTTTTGCACAAGATTCAGTTTCCCAAAAAAATTACGAGTTGTTCTTGTGTATCTCTGATTGTTGGTTGCGTGTGAGCTCTTCGTAGAAGCGCTTAGAGAGCGTGAGTCGCTTGCTGTGAGTTTGAAAGAGTCGTCGTTGTGGTGGGGCGGTTCATTTGCGATGTATTGGTTTCATGGGTATGTCTTGTTGCGAAGTTCCGTTTGTTCGCGTGTGTGTGTGTCTCTAGTCGAGGTTCTGTGAGTTGTGTTGTTCGCCTGAAGAGTAGTTGTTGTGTTGGGTGTGGTGAATGCGAGGTCTGTTCCAGAATTGAGCTTTGATTGATAGTTTTGAGCGTGCGTGTTAGATGAGTCGTGTTCGTGTTGGGTGAGTCTGCGGAATGGTAGTGGGTATATCTTGTCGTGTATGTGGGGTGGGTTGTGTTGTAGTTGGTTGTGGTATTGTGTGTGGAGTGTAAGCTGTTTTTATAGGTAGGGTGTGGATCGTGGGGGCGATGTGGTATGTGTTTGTGTGTTTTGAGTAAGGATTGCTTGCTTGGTGTGTGCGGATGTCGTGAGTGCGGTTAGATGCGTTCGGGTGTGTTGGTGTGTTGTGTCTGTGTGCTTTGTGCGCGTGTAGGTGTGTGGTGAGTGGTTGTTTGTGTTGCGGAGTATCACGTGTTGGTGATCTCGTCGTCATATGCAGGTCAGAGCGATGCTGAGTTTGTGAGTGTGTGTGATGTGTGTAAGATGTATGGATGTTATGCGCGCTTGTGTCTGCGGAGAGCCTATCGTCTGTAATGCATGCGATTAGGCTAAGTCTTAGTAGATGAAGCTTCTGGTAGTAGTATTCCTGCGATATGCGTGAGTGGCCGTCCTTGTTATGGAGAAGTATTGCTGTGCGTGTGTGTGTTTGAGAGGGTGGTAGTGGTGTTTCGAAGTTGTTTGTATAGTAGATCACTCAGAGGTCCATTAAAGGTCAAATTTTCCAGATTTGGGACTTCGCTTCAGAAACCCCCACATATCTTGGGAACTATGACAGCTAGGAACAAACGGAAAACGGAATTGAAAAGCTCTTGAAATTCGCATTAGCCCGAAGGACCTCAAATTTAAGCTCAGGGCCATAGTTTAGGCTCTAGAGGTCATCAAAGGTAAAAAATGTATTTTTTGGGAAAACTGTTTTTCGCAAATAACTTTTTGCCTAATACAGACGAAGCAATACATTTGACGCCATCATGTTTGTATTGTCAAGACGTTTCGAATAGTGTTCATTTTGCCCAGGTTAGATCAACTGATAAATTTGACCTCAGGTCAAGGTCAAGAGGTGACCCAAGTAGGTCATGTTGCGTAATAATAGAACAAGACGTGTTTTCGACGAGACTACACAATGGTACTGTTTTCCAACTTCTCTATCATAATTCTGCCGATAATTATTGACAAAAAAGGGTTGGTGACCTCAACTGTGAGTGACGAATTTGACCGGACTTAAGGTCACCGATGTCAATCCGAAGATAACAATTGTCTAAGTGTACTCTTTAATAAATCCGGTTCTAAGTGTTGATAATTGATTTCAGTAGTCCGGATAAATCGGCGGATGTGTGGGTACTGTTTGAGCGTATCATTAACTCTTTGTTGGATGTAGGGCCGTTCATCGTTGTACGTCTGTCGTCTTTGTACTTCTTGTTTCTCGTGATGATGACTTGAGCCATAATTTTCATGCAATAATGGTTTGTGGTTAGTTAATTGTCCAAACAGGTATGCACAAAACGACACGCGCTGCACGCCGCCTTTTTTCCGCTATCCTCGAGAAACCTTAGAGGTGGGCAGAGTTCTCCCTCTCGGACGCGTGTTACGTGTAAGAGTATTACAGGCAAACACTTACAGTAAGAAATTACAGGCAAACACAAACTTTTGACAACAATATAGGCATGGGTAGAGGATATTTACCATTTCAACTATAATGTCTCGGTGACAGCACTTGAATCGCGAAGTAAAACTGGCCGAAGTATGTCACAGCTGCGACCAAGAAACGTTTTCGCGAACATATTAATCACACTTAGAAAGTACCATCAACCTTGGTTGGAGCCACAACCGGCGTGTCGGGGCCACATATTATCCCTGCTTCAGACATCTACACGAGTCCATCCCACATCTGAGCCGCGCGGCCGACGTCGGCCAGATTTCAGAGCCGGATTTGCACGTGCGGGTTTTCGGCCCAACATAGCCCGCTGAGCCCCTGCAAGACTGCCTTCCATTCCAGTCATGACCTGAGTGCGTGCAAGCAAAGCCTCTTGGAGCGGTTTGGCGACATTCGGCGCAGCGAGGGATCACAACGGTTCAAAATGGCCAGACATAAAGCCCAACTCCGGGCTNGGTTTCTTGTTTTCTCCGCCTATCTGGGTCGGGTCTTCGGTGTAGGTTTTGCTTCACGCATGAGGGGGATTAGCGGACGAGTGTGAAAGTGCACTGCTGCTGACGGAATACAGGCGTATTTGTGGTGTTTCCAGGAACCGGGGCCGACTGCTGGTCTCTGGAGCACTCAGGCGGGGTACGAGATCGCTGTCACTGAGGTCGAGTACGAGATACGCTGTCACCCAGATCACACAGGTACTTATCGCTGTCTTCGTTCAGATCATCCGATCCTGGCTCCGGGCCTGGACACGCTGATGGATCTCAGATCCAGAGATCCAGAGCTGTTTCCGAGAAATGAACACCGCATGCCAACCCTTGTTCTTGTCCATGTCCGTGCAGAGCGTACGAAGTATGATCACTGAGCTGTAGTATATTTTGCGTCATTTCGCCTACCGTGCACGGGGGTAGTTTACAGCTAGCATGCCTCTGTGCTGGATGGCCCTGGCTCTGGGTCGTGTCGTAACTATACGCAGAAGTAAGTCGTTCGGAAGTGGGCGGTATTGTTCGCCTATGCGGTTGTAATTTGATGTTCTTTGCCGTGTAAGCGTAGCTCGGCAGGGACCGGAGTTTCATTTTTAGTATCATAACAATGGCTTTTGGGAAATGCTCACATTGTTGTCCGTGCTTGTGAGGATTGGGGAGGTTGTAGGGTTTAAACCTGGTAGTACCTATATACTTCAGTACAGGATGTATGTAAAGGAATTCGTAGCTTTGTCACACAAAAATTAACTCGCACAAACAAACTTAGCCCGATTCGGAAACCTGCAGTTCGAACGCTACGTTCTGGGCAAACCTTCAGCCAGGAAGTACGACGTTCGCTCGTGACATGACATGTTGCAGACGCAGTTTTGCAGATATCTGCAAAAAGAGCGACCTTCAGTTTTTACCTCTGAGATCGGCGAGCCGTTTCCCAATGGACCCGACTGGTCCGTCGGAGCTCCGCTGCAGACGAGAAACGTCGGACCGTGCTGTTCCAGGGCCCAAGGCTAGACGTCCGGCGGTCCGGCGCTCCAGAAGACATCTGCGGACCGGCACAGTGCGTATTGCGTGTAGATGACCTATTGCGTGTAGATGACCTACATATATACGGGTCACTGATAAATTACAGGCGAGATCTCCTGACTGACCTTGTCTCTTCATATGGACCCGATCCGCTGTGTGATATACATTTGGAAGCTGATGCAATGTGATGCAATGATTTTTTACCGTCATAATTTGCTGGTTTTAGAGCAAAAGGTCCGTGGGTGGGTGAGAATAGTATCCCCCACTTCGAAACTAACGTAAATCCTGCAGTATTGCATGACAGGATTGTTTATTTCGACATTGGCTTTGGTTTAGTTGGTACCCCGTCCAGTTTCTTTGGACGCTCCTACGGCTGAGTCCCAATGGGCGCCATATAACTAAAAGGTTGAGGCGCCCTGAAGCCCAAATCATCATCATCAGCATGGCTACACCCCAGTACCGTTCATGTCTACTTAAAATTGACCGTCATGGTCAGGGGTGGATCCAGGGGGTGGGGCATGGGGAGATGCCCCTCGGCCATCCAAAGGTCCTGAAAACATTACCCCCAATGGTTGGACCAGAACAGAGTTATGAATGAGCAGCTGAGATGGCTCCCTACCCCCCCCCCCCATACCTCCTCCCCCTACCAATTTCTCCCTCCGGTCAACAACTTTCTCATTGACGGTTGAGAGCCTGCTACCCCCCACTCAGCAACTTTTTTAATACGCCATTGGATTTGCTCCCCCCCAAAAAAGTCCCTTATCATGGTTACCCGCGACAATCGTCAAATTGCACGATTGACCATTTTACACCATTAAGCCAACAACGTCACGCTAGGGTCCCCCGTTCCCCATCAGTCATGTGACTTCTCCCTGACTGAGAACCCTCTGTCCGACCGGACCAGTTCTCTCCACCGTACAGCACCGGGGCTGCCGCCGCCGCTGACATCAACATGCGCCATGTCGACGTCGGCACCCGCCTCGGCCTGCACAGCGCTGCATGATGCATGAAGAGAAACCGCCGCGGCTATCTTATCCGCGGCCGAGTCGGTCGACTGGACCCCTGCTCAGCAGCGGGCGGGCGACCGACGCTGCTATGGACGAGGGTGCCGTTAGTCCGGCGAACTGGCCGGTCACGGGTCGCGAGAAGGTCGACCCATCGCGTCAACGTCGCTCGTCGTTCCCGGTAGGCGGTACGCAGCAGTGGAGAGAGTGGGCGTGCTGTGTGGTGTATAAGGGGCGGCTGAGTGGGTGTTGTACGCGCGGTGGACGTGGGTACGTGATAGGGATGCAGGGCCGGCACTGAGCTTGATAGCCTCTATGTGCCTCTTAGCGCCCCCCCCCCCCCCCCCGGTCCGGCACTGACGTGTCAGATATATATGCTTAGCATACCACGAAATGATCTCGGTTCTTAAAGTTTGGGCGCGCATAAACTTCACTAGTTAAGGCCCTTAACCAAATCATTCATCATCATCATCCGGTATCTACAAAGTATTATCTCTGCATAGTGCGATAGCCATAACGGATCCACGGATCCTCGTGCAATCGAAATGTGTCAGTGGAGTTAAATCGCTGTGGGTCTCTCGGACGTAAGTCACATATGTTGGATCTGTCGAGTGTCAGTTGCATCCCAGGATAAAACGCAAGGTGATCTCGCAGGATCTTGTCAGATTTGACAGTAGTAAACCGTCACACCGGCAAAGCACTCCTTATGATTTGTGATCTAGTATGGATCCTTTAACAACTTTTATGTGGATTTCCGATCATTTTTCAGTGGATCCGAGATCCAATCCAGATCCAGGGATCATATTTAGAATAGCGTCTTGCTAGCGAGCTACCAGCGACAGGCAAGTGTGATTCGAAAGAGAATGAATATTTCCCTTCCATTGCAATGGTAGTATGTACTAGTCCAGTGCCAATCGGTACTACTCGGATTTACCGAGTACTTAATCGGTACTCGGTAAATCGGTACTATCATTTTCGGAATTCCGCATTTTCCGAAGACCGATTCGATTTCCGGACGGACATAAGCATATTTCTTGGGACATTTTCGGACATCCAATGCCCAAGGGACATTCCCCGGACTTGTAAAAATGTATTTGTTACTTTTTATCAAATAAACAAATAATGTAGAAATTAATATCTGATGATTGTGGCTTTCGGAAATCCTAACTGTAGCGTCATTTCACACAAATGACTATATAGCTATGTATATATTGGGAGTGATGCACTGGATGCTATCAAACATTTTTTCTGCTTTCGGGCAAATTTCGGAGAGACAATTATTTTCGTTCAGTTTCGGTCGGACAGTTGTCTTGGACATCGGTCGGACATCAAACAAATATTTTCTGAAACTGGCCCCACTAACTAGTATGCACTATGCCAGCATTCTTCTTCGGTCTTATTTCAACGTATCTCACCACTCATCACCACGCACAGACACACACATGTGTTATTATTTCGAGTAAACTGCGTTGATTGTATCGCTATGCTGCTATGCGAAATTGCGAGTATACGAATTTCCCCTGGAAATGTTGCAGCTTCATCGCTCGGTAGCGCGGCCTCAGCCCAGAGGGGGGAGGGAGGGGGGCCGGGTTACTATAGGCCCCGGCGGCTGGTACATGCCCATGGGCAATAGGCTATCTCCCGCTCGAGTAGTTCGGAACTTGACTTTGAAACGGTCAAGGTCGTTTACTGTTTTCGACCGTGAGTTTTCCTGTGCTTGCGGCGCTTGACCAGGCACTTGATGGATTTGAATTGTGCGACTTTGTGCTTGCGGTGGATATGTGAATTAGAATGAAGACATAGTTTTGGTGGTTTACATAGCCTTGGTTTTGTCCTTTCAGAAGGAAAGAATCATTTTGGGCGAAGATCCGAAGATCGAGGTAAATCATAGCGGACGGCGGGTTTGTCCAAGGTAAGTTTTCGGGCTCGCCCTCCGGAAGGCTTTTGAAGGCCAATGTCTTGTGTGTTTAAATATTTCACTTTTTAAATATTGGATATAGTGGATTAGCGATGCATATTAAAGAATAAATATTGCCAGGTTGATCCCAAACACCCTGTGCCTGCAACTCGCTGCGCCTGGGTGACGTAACTTGAACTTTGTTCACGAGCCGCCACTAATGGTTACATGACACTTGAGCAATCGTGGTCCACTCCCTAAATCCTAATGTCAATGTTGTTTAAAAGTGGATATGTTTTGTTGTATATGATGTGACGTATATGTGAGTCGTGACTCGTGAATGCTATGATCACATCTCATATCGTGCTATTGGGATATTTTCATGTGAAAGCTGAATTTCATGATTTTGCTAGAACTGCATGTTCACATAGAAACCTGGCTAGTATTTGAAGATAATCCCGGCAAAATTAAAAGAACACGTCCAGCTTTTTCAGCACTTCGATTCGATGTCGGAAAGCAGTAGGAGCCGAGGCTATGTAAACGCAAGAACAAGGGTAACTACTTACCACTGCACGGGTCGAGCCAATTTTTAGGCGTGGTCGAAAATATGCAGTGCACGGTGTAAATATCGCGTCACGGCTCGGTGGAGTATGCACTGTGCAGTGTGCACTGTGCACCAACTCTGGGCTTAGCACTAAACGGGTAGTCACAACGCTATAGGCTGGCGCCTGGCTTGCATGCCAACATTATCTCGCTGTGAGGTTAGATCGCCGTCGCTCGCCTCGCTTCGCTGGATGACAAACTCGCGCTGCTTCTCAGCTCTCTGTTGTTGTTTTTGGTTTTACAGCACCCAAAAAGAACTCGAGCTGAGCCCGGAGTTGGGCTTTATGTCTGGCCATTTTGAACCGTTGTGATCCCTCGCTGCGCCGAATGTCGCCAAACCGCTCCAAGAGGCTTTGCTTGCACGCACTCAGGTCATGACTGGAATGGAAGGCAGTCTTGCAGGGGCTCAGCGGGCTATGTTGGGCCGAAAACCCGCACGTGCAAATCCGGCTCTGAAATCTGGCCGACGTCGGCCGCGCGGCTCAGATGTGGGATGGACTCGTGTAGATGTCTGAAGCAGGGATAATATGTGGCCCCGACACGCCGGTTGTGGCTCCAACCAAGGTTGATGGTACTTTCTAAGTGTGATTAATATGTTCGCGAAAACGTTTCTTGGTCGCAGCTGTGACATACTTCGGCCAGTTTTACTTCGCGATTCAAGTGCTGTCACCGAGACATTATAGTTGAAATGGTAAATATCCTCTACCCATGCCTATATTGTTGTCAAAAGTTTGTGTTTGCCTGTAATTTCTTACAAGGTAATAACACGTAACACGCGTCCGAGAGGGAGAACTCTGCCCACCTCTAAGGTTTCTCGAGGATAGCGGAAAAAAGGCGGCGTGCAGCGCGTGTCGTTTTGTGCATACCTGTTTGGAAATCAACTACCCACATTATGTGAAATTATTGGCCTCAAGTCATCTCAGGTCAGGTCACCAGAGCAGGTCACGTGACGCCCCTCCTCCAAAGCGTTTGTGGTAGTACCTACATCCCGAGTTTCGGCTGATCAATTCAAACTTGGCAGGATTTCCAACTAGCGTCCAATAGGGATATTGTTATCTCGGATTTGATATCGGTACCCTTAAGTCCGGTCAATTTGTCGTCACCAACAGTGAGGTTCACAACTGTTTCTTCCCCAATAATTATCGGCAGATTTATGATAGAGAAGTGTGAAAACGTAAAACCATTGTGTTAGTCTCGTCGAATACACGCTTTCATATAGCACAGACTACTTGGGTCACCTCTTGACCTTGACGACTGAGGTCAAATTTATCACGTTGATCTAACCTGGCAAATGAAAACACTATTCGAAACTGGTCTTGACAATACAAACTGATTGGGTCAAATGTATTGCTTCGTCTGGTATTAGGCTTTATTAAAATGTTATTTGTCGTAAAACTATTTTTTCCAAAGAATACATTTCTGTAACCTCTGATGACCTCAGATACTAAACACTAAGAGCCCTGAGCATTAAATTTGAGTTCTTCGGCTTTAATGCGAATTCAGAGCTTTAATTCCGTTCCGTTCTTGTTCTAGCTATCATAGTCCCAAGATATGTGGGGGTCTGAAAGGCGAAAAGTTCCATAATCTGGAAGAATTTGACCTGTAAATTGACTACATGGTGATTCAGTCAATATTGACCTAACCTAAAAAGACTGCGAATATTTTGCTTCATAGAGCTTGTGCTTCGAGCCCTCTAAAACTGACGCCCGTTTTTATATGCTGTCGCCATGTTGGTGGTTTTCCGAGTATCACGGGGGTGAAATTCCCCGCCTTCCCCTCCAGGGCGTGGCCAATTTAATCAGGGACCCTCCTCCAGGACGGCGTGCTAACAACAGCCTGCTTGACCAGTTCAACCGTTAGCCGTCACCTATCGTGTACTTGTTAGCCCAAATGCCGACGGGAGTGCATGTGCCCTGGACACAGGCTCCTTGCGTGCGAGTAAGCGCTTTACGCTGCCCCCGACACATTACTTTCACATCATGAGACCACCTTTATCCTCTCTAACCCACAAAGAAGGTCCGAACCCTATCTGCTGACGGCATCAACTGCAGGTGCCCTCTCCAGTCGGGAGGGGATCTAATGCAACCACCCCCCCCCTCGCTGCTATACGGTCGGCCGCTGAGGACCGGTGGGTGGGGGTCGGGCTGCATCGTACCAACCAGTTCCGGCTCTGAAAAGCGAGCAAACCGGTCCCGAGTGGACGCCAGCGGGCTGCAGGACTGCGATGGTCTGCAGCGATGTCGCTCTGTCTCGTCTGCAGCGCCAGGCGAGCTCGACAACGTCGACACACTGCCGTCCCCTGGGTGGCGCGATCGGCTCGGCTTGTCTCGAGTCTCCTCTGTGCGGCTAGGCCCCCGGCTCTGCTCGGCCCTCCCTGCTCGGCCCTGGTTCGGCCCGGCTCGCCTGTTCCAGTCCGACCGTTTTCGGCCCGCTCGGCCCCGCTCGCGCCTACTGCTCGGTCCGGCTTTACCCTGTTTGGGTGGGCTCGGCCACACCCTGCGCTAATCTGTCAACTATGTCCAGCTCGGCTCGACTCGTTCTAACCTTGCTCGTTTCGGCTCGGTCCGGCTCGGTCAGCTCGACTCGGCGGCGGCGCTGGAGCGGGCGGCCTTCGCGTCCGATGTTGACATGCTCGGAACACACCGGCCACCCGGTAATAGGCGGCTGGATTATGGAGGCGGTCGCCGCGCGGCTGCTCCGGTGGCGAGGCGAGGTCACGGCCGGGTCTGCTCGACTGCGGGTGGAGATGGAACGACACGCAGCCGGGGATGTCTCGGGTGGAAAATGGGTGAGAGTGGTAATGGAATCGATGACCTCACACCGGTGATGGATTCGACACCGATTGCTGAAATTGACACTGAGAGATGGAAGTGACGTCCGCAGCACGCGACAGCATCAGCATGGTCTGTGTAGGTATATGTAAAATACGTGGGTGTCATCATGCCAACCTCTGTCAGTCTTCACTATACTGATTGAATACGGCGTGTCGTCCTTGGGCCTGTTGGTTTAGCTCGTAAAATGACGGGGAAACCATAATCACCGTGGTTTTGCAATAGGTGTCTTCCCTGTCCCGCAGCCGTCAAAACAAGCCGGTTACCGCCAATGCTTTATTGCTGCGCGCGTCAGGCACACAGGCACTCACTACAGGCACAGGCACGGACAGGCACACCTTCCCCCCCCCCACCCCCACCCCCGGGCGGTGCAGGGTGGCGCGCGATCGACGATCCCACTCCTATTTGTACTCGAGAAGCGTCCGCCAGCCGGTCCCGCCCCGCGAGCGACGCACACGCTGTGTCCCGCCCGCTCCACTCTGGGTGCGTCCACGACTCGGAAATTTCAGCAAACACATCTGAAGTCCGACTCGAAATAGTATTTGAAACGAGACATTTCAGTTCACAGAGCACTTGCGACGCCGAATGGTTATCGAGATCGGTGGCGATGAATTGTTTGAAAAGATTGGTTTTCGTGCGAAAGCAGGTAGGGCGAGATATTTTTCGGCATATAGTTTGCATTCGGAACTGTCAAGGCGACACCAGCGTTGTGATCTGATCCGGGGCGGGCCCTACTGAGAACCTTTCCAACGAAGCGAAACAGGCCCGCATAAACGCATGCACTCTATACAAGTTTGTCCACACTTCCTTCGCCTTGCGCTGCCAGCTCTTTGTCAAGCGTTTAGCAAAATATAAGCCGTATTTACGAAGGACGGTACGAAAAGTCTTCGAATACCCGTGATATTTAACGGATTGGAACGAGCCAAAAATAAAACAAGGAAACACAGCTAGTAAAAATATTTTTGCATTTCAGACATAAATACAATGAATGCACTTCGAAATCCTATTCCACATGCCTCTTGTGCAATGTGCATGTCGCGTTTTGCCTCTGAATAACAAGGTCAGAAGACGATTCGTTGTTGGGTCCTTCGTGAAGGCGGCTCTTTATCACAATTTACTCCCGATGCGGGAACGTTTCGGCTACGTCACGCTCTCCCACCCCCATCACACTTGGTCCGTTTTGGTCCCCGTTGGTCCGTTTTGGTCCCCGTTGGTCCGTTTTGGTCCCCCGTTGATCCGTTTTGGTCCCCGTTGGTCGTACAGAAGCCGCGTTTCGTCCCAGACCGGCCCCACCAGCTCTTGACGGGAGTGTTCGGTACCGTTCTCCTGACAGCTGCTGGGAGAAGATACCGAATGACGAATATTTACAAAAATGCTCCAAACGTGAAAGCTTGCCATCGTTCCACGTCATCGGTGGTTCAGTGGCAAGATTGCTCGACTTCAACGTCTGGCCGTGGGCACGACTTTGGCCCGAATTTGACCCCGACGTGGGGCACCGGTCAGAATTTCGTCCGTTCTGTATCTACCCGGGGGAGGCGCCCGGGCCGACCCTGTGACGCCAGCGGCGGCTCCTCTGGACGGAAAGTGACGCACGTGAGACCAGCTCCGTCCCCCTCCACACATTAACGGTCGGCCAGCGGCGCCCACTATGTACAGCTGCGTCGGCACCCTCTACTGCAGGTTCACACGACAATCGCGACAAACGTCACATTCGCACACATCCGCGTCTTCACAAAATCGCACCAATCAGCTCACACCGTCTGTCACTTTAGGTACATATTTTTGTCTCACCTCCCACATCTGTGCCAATCCGATTCACATCGCACACATCGCATATCGTCAATTTGCGTTAGTTCACGTCGTGCCTTTTTGCGTCACATCACAGTAACACCCAGGTGTTTGTATCTTACATTCGTCAGATGATCGGTGTAGTCGCCCGGAACACAAAACAGACACAGTTGTCCTATTACACTCCTACCTTACTTTAATAAAACCTTCCACCACAATTTAACCTCGGTGTTGTTTGATAATTTTGGCTAGCGGGCGCCGCAACCTGCGGGCTTTTGTGCCTGTGGTGAGGCGACAAACGCAACATTGACATGTCGTATAGTGTTACGTTGGATTTTCTAGCATAAAGAAATCCTTAATCATAGCAAGTATAAAAAACTCAGCTGCTCGTCGCTTTTACACTTCAGTGTTTCTGTTAACTTTGCATCTCAACTTGGATCATTTTGATTGCTTTGACTAGTTTAAGTTAAAATATATGACTTCCATGTTATGTTTATGCTTCTTAAAAGCCACCACAAATTATTGCTCAAGAGACATTTCGTCAAGTTGCGGCGCCCCAAAGCCAGACTTAAAACGAATACTTCAACTGTGGATGAAGCATTGCATTGGTAAAACCAGGTATAAAAATAAATTTCCACGTAACTTCTGACGCGACTAAACTCATGGCCAGTTCCACTTAGCGTTGTTCATGGATCAACTGTGTCTGTACATCAGTCGTCACAGAGCAGAAGAGCAAACTCGTTCGCCCGCACCCTTCAGGGGCGAACGAGTCCGCCCTGCGCCCCTGTCATCACATAAAACACACCGCATTGAACACTTGCACATGCATCCAGCCGCACACCGCGCTCAGCTCACCAGGCAGCCTATCCTCGCGCGAATGCCCCTATAGCTGTCGCCGTCGGCCGATGCCTGGCACGCGCGTCCTACAAGCGACCCGTTTTACGAGTCATGGCAACCCGACGAGGGCCGAGCGAGCCACGCACCATATAGACACTTCTTACGACGAAAAGTATCCCCCAGTCACCCACCAGCCACTGCAGCGGAGCGCCTCGGAGGAATTTCCGCCTCGTGAGCGTCCTGGTCGCGGCTCGCTCTCTTTTTCACGCAGGTGTAACGTCGGGTATAATATGAAGAGCCGATAACGCGCGCGGATTTGGCGTCGGCGACGCGGCGGCCACCCGACGGCCGCCGCGCTAGCGCCCCTAGCGGCCACAGCCGCAACTACGATCGCGACTGCAGCATCATGGAGGAAAAGTTCCCGTTGAACTTGAAGTGGCGCTTGTCGTAGAACTTGAGCAGCGCTGGGCTGTTGGGGTGCCGCTCCTTGAGGTGGTAGTAGTGAGCCTCGGGCTCGAGCGAGGTGGAGCCGCACTCCTCGCAGACGTAGACCTTGTTGCGGCGCTCCTTGTAGTTGTACTGGTGTTGGACGCCGTGCACCTTGAGGCAGTGCGACTCGAGCGAGCAGCGCTGCGTGAACGACTTCTCACAGAGCAGGCAGCGGTACGGGCGGACGCCTGCGGAGGGGGCGGGGGTCAGAGATCGGGCCGGGCGTCGGAGGTACGGGCGGCATGCAAGCTAAGGGCCGACTGAGAGGCCAGGGCACACTAGGGCACGGGGGATCGAATAATCCCATATGTTTGTGAAGACATTTACATGTAGATCAGAACGCTGACGTGGATCCTGCCTATAATTAATCACGTATTTATTATAATTATTTTAGTATTGTAGATAAAATATGATAATAAAACAATATTAGCTTAAATAATAACCCCGCACTGCAGGGGGGTTGATTTCCGCCCCCCCTCAGGTTTTTCAGGAGAGCGAAAAAAACGCGGCGCGCGCCCAAATTTCGTACACCTGTTTGGGAATCAATTCCCACACTTTGCGATAAGTTTTGACTTGATCATCTCAGTCAGGTCACAAGTCACATTCCAATATCTCACCTTCAAAAATGTTTGCGTATCTGGCCAAAAGCCACATCTTTTTCGAAAGTTTTGAAACTCTGCAGGATTTCTAAGAATATAGAGCCTACAATTTCGTTATATCTCGGGATTTTTGTATCGGTGGACCAAAGGTCAGGTCATTTCCTTGGTAACCTCGCCCCGATTATAAGTGAATGGGGAAAATAAACAAATGCTTTCACCTTTCATAAAATAGCATTGGATTCAGCTAATCTTCAGAATAATGCTATTTTAGCTCATCTAAATGACTCAAGTGCAATTGTTTGCTCAGTGATCTCTACAAGGTCATCTGAGCGTCATCTGAGGTCATCAGCAATGATTGTAATAACTTCTTGATAGAAAGAATAGAGACATTAGTTGACACCAAGTGTGTCGTCTAGTCTGGCCGCCGTTGCCCATATGCAACATGAACCTACCTGGGGTCACCAAATGACCCTTGACCTGAGGTCAAATTTTGAGAGTTGACCTTACCAGTCACCGATATATTTTTAAAGCGCATTAGTGAGACAAAACGATGGCGTCAAAATGTTTACCTATAGGTGACAGTGCTTGCTTATTCACGAAAAACTGATTTGCCTAAAAAACATATGTTTACCTTTCTGACCTCGGAGCTACGAACTTATGTGGATCTGAGACTCAATTTTCGAAACATACAGCCGATCCCTCTAACAAATACAATGGCATCGATTGTCTCTCTTAATCGTTTGCTCTAGCTATCATTAGTTTCCGAGATAATCGGGGTTCTGGAATAGAGTAATTAAAAGAGTCCTTAAAACCCGGAAAATCTGACCTTTGGTGGACCACTGTGACCTGCAATTTATGACCTGATCCAAGAAAAAATTGAAATACTTTCGATAGAGCTTGCCCTTAGAGGTATCTAATGCCGTTTCCGCTTGTCCTACGTTGCTAGTTTTGGAGACTCACGGGGCGAAAATTCAAACCCCCCTGCAGTTCGTGTTCGGCTGCGAACCCTGCAGTGCGCTGGGATCATATAAATTAGCGAATATAGAAATTAGTTAAATTCAAAAGTTTATATAGCACATCCCTGTTAAAGTTGATCCAATCAGACCAGTTTGCACAAATATAGCGCCTGTCAGCGTTTCACCTATCACGAGGCCATACATTAAGCCAAAAGGCACCGTAAATGTGTATATGTGGAAGACATGTTCGGCAAATACGGGTCTCCGGAAGCGGTCGTAATTGGAACAGACAGGACATACAGAACTGCGGCAGGTCTGACAGACCGACGACGCGAAGATACACTCCTTCTTTTTGTGCTTGTCGTAGTTAAATACAAATGATTGCGAATTCCGCGCTCTATGTCCATGATGATCCGTTAATGACGGAATAACAGAGCCGCAGCGCGGACCATGCGGATAAACATTACGGACATTGACTCACGTAAATGAACAGACCGCTGCTCTCCCCAGCGCGCTGGTAGGCGTACTTCTTTCCAAATCGGCCACCAACTGAAGAGTTGGTATATGTTATGCATATTCCACCCAGCATTCTGCCATAACCAAACAGATCACTAAATGAACATGAATCTCTAGAGAGACCATGAAGAGTTGCATGCATTTTCTCTATCAACATACCCATCCGATGTGTGCTTAAGTGCAGAACTTTGCGCATTTTCCTCGATGCCATGATTACGATCAAGAGGCTCGGACCGTCGCGTGAGTCCTCGCACTCCGGAGAGAGCGTGATTCCTGTGTGTTAGTGTCGCGCCGGTATGCTCGACTTTATACAGGCGCACAACGATCGTAACGATGTGCAGACCTTGCTGTAGCCATGTGTAGGATGCAGAGACGGTAGCGCGTGGACCTTCGCAGTTGAAGTGGCAATCTCTTGGTCTCCGTTGAGATAGTCTCGCCAAGAGCAGTGCGTGCTGATTAACTACTTCTTAGGAGAGCATGAGCCTGGCACAATGTACGTTTGGGGGTCTCTCTCGGCTAGACTGAAGAGGCGAGGAACGTATCGTGCAAGTGAATTGTTCGGCCGTGTGGCAGGATTATCGTTGTACAGCAAAAAATTGGCACGACGTCATAACTACTGCGAAACACAAACAGTTGGGATGCAGGATAAGATGTTAACTGGATCTGGATGTAGGGAGGTATCGATGTAAAATGCTTTATTTTTGCATCAGCACAAACTGAGGCAAGGTAAGAACGGTTTACTCAGCTATGCAAATTTACTCAGCTATGCAAATTTGATCAGCCATGCAAATCCAGAATGCAAAACGTCATTGACGGTGACTGAGTAGCGAGTACTGAGTACCCACCCTTTCCTCTACAAAGTTGACGCATATCCCGTGATTCGCATACGCATCACATCATCAGACAGAACAATCATGTAGGAGTGGAGGAAACCAGGGTGTGATAGAGGACGGAGGAAACGCTTCACTGCATCATCACCGGAAACGGAAGTGGTTTGTCCGAACACGCACTGGCATGTAGACAGGATAGTGAGTTCACACGTGCCTTGCGAATGTGTCATTACTGGGAGCAGTCGAACGGAACTGGGTATCAACGCATCTCTGCTCAGTGCTCAGGACAAGTGAACACCACTGGACCAGCTGACACATATCAGATGGCCGGTTTGATTTCACCAATAGTCATGTCGTGATCTTCGCGTGTGAGCTCCATTCCTGACAGCGGCGTTTGAAAGATAGCCGAGCGACCGTG
This sequence comes from Semibalanus balanoides, assembly GCA_014673585.1. Classification (NCBI taxonomy): domain Eukaryota; kingdom Metazoa; phylum Arthropoda; class Thecostraca; order Balanomorpha; family Balanidae; genus Semibalanus; species Semibalanus balanoides. Next base: position 51,791 of record VOPJ01005635.1, read on the forward strand.
GCGCTACCTGCTAACTACAGGTTGTAAAACTCACCGATAGGTGGCAGTTTCTCCACTTCGAAGGCCCGCTCGTTGGCGTGCGGGTTCTTGATGCCGTGATCGCCGTTGACGAACTCAAAAGTATGAGTTTCAGGAAGACCCAGCTGCAAACAAAACAAACCGTAAGTCAGAATTGATCACAACACATTCAACATTGTCCAAATGCATGCAAACAATGTTTGTAGGGTCTTTTGTAGGGTCCTACTCAATAGCATCATATGCATTGTCATAAAGTGAGTGTAGCCTTTGCCCTGACTTAACTATCGATCTGATAGTGAACTCGTTTTTCCTCGACCTTTGCACACGCATTCGTTATCAATGAGTCAATCCTATACCCAGGGTGCCGGTGATTTCCGCGAAGAAAATCACCGGCACCCGGTGATTGACACCATACAGCCTGGCGGCAACCGCGTCACCCTCGTCGGGGTTCCCGCACGCCAGCTGAGCTGTCCCATTGCGCAACGCGAGCCCGCACCATCCTCTGTGCTGTCACACACTCGGGGGCGGAACAAACGGGACCTTGGCACGCACCGGACGCCAGAGACCGGCTGTGCCTCGGGCCATCTCCCTAGCAAGGCCACCGCCTCCGCCGCCGCGCCGCGCGGCTGTCGCCGCTACAAACCGGACATGCCGAGGCGCCATAGAGCTCTCCGGTAATATTAGCGCCACTCCAGTAATGATTATCCAATTTAGGCACATGGTGTGATGATTATAAATCCACGTCGCGTCGGCGGCTAAGATCATTAATAGGTGTCGTCAGGCGCGGCGGTGGCGCGGCGGTGATACGGGCTTTCAGCACGGCTTTTCGGCATCTGTTACTGACCAAGCTTAGAGGCGCCGGCGCCGCGGTGATGATGGTGGAAGTTTTCTCAAGGACAGCTCAACACAAGGTCACACGGCGTCCGCATCCCAGTCTCACGTCCGAACCGTTCATTTTAACGTCGCGAGTTCTGCAATTTCAGCGAGCATCCCAGCCACTTTCTTTCGGCGCGGCGTGCTCGGCGGCGGCGCGGTTGAAAGTGCCTCCCGCGGCGACCGTTACAATGGCGCGCCGTACTAAACAGATGCCGCTGCACGCTGCATAATCCGACGGCCACTGAGCGCGCCCGTCATGCGCTGCATATGCACGGCGCGAGTCACTGTATGCATCGGCCGCGCGCCAAACGAAGCCGTCGTCTGAAAGCCGCTGCACGCTCGCGCCGCGTCAGACTATCGGGACAAGCCGCATGCCTGTCAACGACGGCCGATATGCAGCGAGGCAGTGGCCTATGGGACATCGGGGTGTGATATCAGGGTTACGTTGGGAGGGTGAATTCATGCGCGGTTTCACATCGTGTAGTACGGCTTGCCTCTCGCCTGGTGCCAGCGCGGGTCCGGTGCATTTATTTGCTTTGAGTGGCCTCATTGCGCCAGTAGACCGGCCGGGCGAGGGGCGGCGACGCTATCAGCGCCTTGCCCTCATCGGCCTGCCGGGCGGGTCTGGCAGTGATGTAAACATGCCACACCGCAGCCCCCGGCACGGCGGGCGAAACATTGCACCCGTTTGGCAGCAGCGCCGCCCCGGGGCCGATGCATTTTCGCGACGCCCCCGAGTTTGGCGTGTGTACTGGGTGTCTCGTCTGTACTATGTGTGCTGCCACTTGCTCGTTCTTTGCCGCTCTTGTTGCTGGAATGACCTTCCCACATTTCGATTTTGTTACAACCCTCTCACTTTCAACCCATAAATCCGTTATATTGTATCGCCGACGTAGCCTAGTCTCTAGTTACATCCAGCCAACCCTGGTGCCACACTTTTACATCTGTCTGCCCGTTCCTTTCACTTTCCTATTTTTTGTTTTGCTTCCTATCACTATTTCTGCTTTTAATTACTTGTAACCCTTTCCTAGCCATTACCCATGTTCTCTGTCTTCAATTAATGCTCTTATTATCCTCCTACCCATAGATAACAGTAGACCTAATAACCATGACATTAGAGTATTTAGATAACAGTAGTTACTGTTTAATCATATGTGTCTCAGTATGTTGGTTTAAGCCATTAGCGCGGAGCGCTGTAATAATGTTTTCAGCTCTCAGTAGAAATCAGATGAATCAATTGTCAAAGCTTTAAGGCCCGCGGACATTTATGTTTTAACAAAAACTTCCTTGTGTTTACGCAGTTTATCCGAGAAAACGAGTGGTAGACATATGATATAAATAAATACCACAACTTAGGCCAATTATTAATTTCCTTAGACCTCGCGTCGTTGTAGAGAGACTTTCCACCCTCGACTTTCGGTCTCGGCGGAAATCCAACGACCTCGGTTCCTAAATAAATTTATGTATCGACCCCGTGTAGTCGGTATTTAAAAGATGCCTCTACCCGTTCCCTCCTCCCTCCTCCCTCCTCCCCTCCACCTCACTCCTCCCCCTCCCTCTTTCCTCCCTTCCTCCTCCTCTACCTCCTCCCTCCTTTCCCTCTCTCCTCCTCCCCGCTTTCCTTCAACTCAACCCGCTGCTGCAGTTCCATACTGCTCAGACGCAACATCTGTCCAGGTGTGGTTGAGCCGGGTCGTTGCTGTGCGTCTCACGACCGGTCGAAAGGCTCGAGCGCGCGAAGCAGCGTCCAGCCACGATCGGGCCGGCGAGTAGCGCGAGGTCAGCGACGCGCTGCTGGTCAAGCATTCGTGGCTAGCTGCATCAGCTGGTAAAACCGGCGGCGTTGCGTCCGGCGCCCATTGCCGGCGCGCAGGTGCCCGGTCACACGCGACGTAACTTGGCCGTCGTGACGCCATGTTGGCGATTACCCAGGCTAGAGCACACGACCGGCTGCGTGAGAGAGCCGAGCAAGCGCGGCACAGTCGCACAGACGACCTCTGCGACACAAGCGTCTGCTGGAGAGGCTCGTGGCGCACCGCCGACCGGGGTAGGAGACGCTGCTCCAGCCCGAACAGGTCGTGGCCGCCGTCGGTCAGCTGCGTGGCCGACACCGGGGTCTTGTTCTCGCCGCCGGCGTTGCCGCCGAACAGCTCGGCGTCCAGCTGTTCGTACGGGTCGCTGAACGTGGCGAAAGGGTCGGCGCTGTAGCCGAAGCTGACAGGCGGCATGCGCGGTCCGGTCTGTACCTGCGCGGCCCACTGCATTGGCGGTGGTTGCGGCGGCGGCTTGCAACCCTCCACCTGCTGGTCGATGTACCCGCCGGGGAAGTTCTCCATGTGCTGCGCCGGCGGTGGCAGTTGGTAGTGGCGTGGAGAGTGCCGACCGCGGCCGTCGCCCGGCTGCTCGGCCTTGCAGTTCATCAGGCCGAAGCCGAAGTTGCCTCCGGCGCCTGGCCCGAAGAAGCTGCCGAAGCCGGGCGGCCCGAGCCCGCCGCCACCACCTTGGCCGCCCGGGCCGCCTGGCCCGCCTCCGCCGCGGTTGCCGCCACCGCCGCCGCGGTATGGCGACCCGGGCGTCGGCGAGAGTGGGTTGTTGCCCGAGCCGAGTGGGGTCTGCACCGGAGCCAGCCCGGTGCGTGGAACGCGAAGATCTTTTGGGCGCTCCGGAACTGGCGGTGGCGAGTCGAGATGGAACTTGCCGCCCGGGAGGAGGTTTCGCCGGTAGTACGCCCTCTTCTTTGGCACGGTGGTGGTGTGTGCGATCACTGAGGTGCGTCGGGACGGCGGCGCCAGGGACGGGAAGCAGCGCAGCGGGTTCGCTCCCATCGACAGGTCCACCGGCCAATCCTCGTCGACGGTGGCGGTGGCCGGCTCGGCCGGTTCCTGTTCCTCCTCCGGTTCCTCGTCGCTCTGCTCGCAGACGGCCGGCTCGGTGACTAGCTCCTCCAGTTCCTCATCATCATCATCCTCCTCGTCGTCGTCCTCCTCGGCAGGGAAGGTGAGATCTAGCTCCTCCGTCTCCTCCTTGGCGGCCTCCTTGACGCGGGCCTCTCGCAGCCGGCGGCTCACGGCCTCGACCGTCTCCGCTTGGAGACGTGCCTGGCGAGCCGCCGGCGACCAATCCACCGACTGTGTCCAGTTGAACGCTGTGCTGATGGAGCCTGCAACGGAGCGAAACCAGCCGGTCAGCGCGCTCAGCACGGTGGCAAGGTCAGGGTCATATCTCCCGGCCTCTGATTGGTCGGTCAGGGGCGGGTCACGGGTCACGTGCTGTGTCCGCCCCGTCTGCCGGCTATGAGGCCGAGCTGGCTCAGACAGTCGAATTCAGCGCCCGTTCCGAGACAGTGCGTGTCTGTGCCGCTGATGTGACACACGGTCGGTTCTCGTGGACACCACGGATGAAGCGGCGACCAGGCACGGATGGTATCGGTTGACAGGTGACAGATGTGATGAAGGAAGGTTGGAATAGGAGTAGGCTATGGCAGTACTGTGCTGCACGCGAGACCTGAATTGCTTTGTTATGTCTTTTTGTCATGCTGGTATGTGTGACCAGCAGCTGGCTACATCGAGCTTTAATTGATATCTGCGCCTGTTTTTCGTCACCGACCAAATGTTGCAGCTCAGTTTATTGAAACAGCAGAGATTTGTCGTCGAGACTCTTCGACAACAAACGATGTCATGCTTATGGTACGAGTAGAGTTAGCGTTGACATCGGGCAATAACTCGTCTTACAATGCACTAAATTGCACTGCACTTAATTTGCAAACTCACAACCACAAACCATCGGCCTACTTTTCAACTGAACGAGCCCGTGACCAACGTCACCAATCCCAAACGGCAAATATCCAGCCGATAGTTTGTTTTCATTTCGCCGGTCAATATCCATCATGGCACTGCAAAAATAAGCGCACTCAACACTACCGCAAAGTACACTTAAAAAGGTATGCGAGGCTCCGTGGGCATAAACATTTCAAGCTATGCATAAACATCCCAACCGGACCCATCCCCACGCAGGCCTCTCCACCGCCGCCGTGCGTCGCTGCCGGGTCTTATTTTGCATCCGCATGGTGCCCATTCCAGCCAGTCAGCCCTCTTCCCGTTCTCTCGGCACCCCTGTTTACGCTCCGCGCGGCTCCCCTCCGCAGTGTGCGTGGGGTGTGCGTGCCCCCCCCCCCCCCTCCATCCCGCGCCTCACCCTTGACCCTGCGCCAGTTGTGCGTTAATGGTCGGCCGCCCCTCTCCCCGGTGCCATTGTGAGCGAGCGTTCTCCGAAAGCGGAGTCCCGCGCGGCGGCGCGGCGTCACTGCCGCCGCCGCCGCCGGCGGCGGCGGCCACACAGCCTTGGACAGACCGAGGCTGACGCGGAAGCGCGTGACCCGGCGCCCGACGGAGCCCGGTGAGACGGTCGCTCGAGCTTCGGCAGCTCTCGGCCGCGACCCCGACTGACTCGGAGACAGCCCTGACCCAGATGGGTGCCGCCGCTCGCACCCCCGCACGCGCACGCACGGGACGTGCGGCCGCGAGTGCCGCTGGAGCGCGGAGGTCGAACCCTGACCCGACGGAAGGTCACCGGGTGAATCGAGAGATCGACGATATAGTGCTGTCGAGTTCCGGAAACTTGGGAAATTGTCGTACGAAAGCGTACAAAGTATTTAAGTATTGAAAATGCATGGTCGATGACTCAATGTCCATGCTTGTTCGACTCGTTAGAATACCGCTGTTTTCCATAACTCGTTTTTCTCCTAAGAAAAATTGCTCTTCGCGATTGCTTCAAATAAACTAATTGTATGTGTTGTTCTCTGCCTTCATGCTGAACACCTCGTTTATTCATGGCCAATGCCATGTATGACTATTTTAACAGTGCCTACTGCCTACATAAATGGAATAGGTCTCTCCCACTCCCGAGGGATAATTCAGACATTACTGGATAACACTTAGCACTAGTCAGTTTAAGGGACACTCCCAGCTTAAAAAATTGTTCAAAATGTACGTCGTTGCGGGTGCAAAATATGGAAGTGAATGCTGCCGAACACGATTATGACATTTGTTTCTCCACAAACGTGCTCAATTTCATTTAAAAAAAAATCCCGTTTTAATTATTTTGGGCTGATGGCGTCATATGAAGGATTTTTGGGAAAAAAATAAAACCTTCACGCTGCCATTAAGTAGGACTAGTGTATGGCTAATGTATGGCAAAGGTAAAACACAGTCGACTGTAATCAACATTTAGTTAAAGAGAAGACTACGGACATCGGCTCAGGGGCCACCATTCAAATACATTGGGACTGGGATGTTACAGATGTCAAAACCAAAAACTCGAATTTCTCTGTGATTCGACCTCAGTGGTTGTTTTAACTTATACCATACATAATCAATGCCAAAGCACGCAAAATGGCCTATTCTCAACTCCAAATCTATGTTAAGGGGACAGGTCCCTTTAACATCGTGCACGCATTCCCGGCCGTGGTGTTTTTCTCTGAATATTCCCTTCCCACCGTACCCCACCAACGGACGCACACGGCATCCGTTTACGTCCGTTTTCCGGGTTGTTTTCGTGACCTACACGCCTCCCGTTTCTATAAATAGCTGGGAAGGGGAAGGGTTTATCGTGGCAGCTGCCATCGCCGATCGAAAGGGAGGGACTGACAAAAGGGGCGGCGCAGCGTGGCAGCGGTCGAGGGACGTGAAACCCGGCTCTGTAAAGCGCTTTTATACCTGGTCTGCCAAATTTATTATCGGTGAAGATGGAGAGTTTGGTACTGAGAAAAACTTGGCGAATTTTACCAAGCTGAAGAAATTGCACGAATACATTTTATTTGTGACAAAAAAGTGCAAAATCCAAAATATCTCGCAGAACACATGCAGCAAACAACCGACCGTTATCAGGGCAGGTGCTTCCAGATCACCGCCAGCACCAGGGTCCTTTCTCCATGCGATATACCCTGCCACCCGTCCACCGTCTGGTTAGCGTGCCAGCGGGCAATCTGAGGAACTCGCCGGGAAGGGGAGAGACCGCGGTGCCCCGGCGGTGGCGTGGACGGGGTCGCCCGGTTTCACCGGGCAGCCGCGGGCAGTACCAGGCCGCTATATGTCGACATGAAGCCGCCACTGGTCCGGCTGACCTCGACCGTCACGGTGGACGGCAGCGTCACTCTCTCTCACCCCTCTCCGAGCCGTTTCCAGCAGGGGATCGTGAAACGGTCCTCTCTCCGTGGCGCCACGGGTCAGCGTCCCCTCCGGGCACCGTCTGCATGCAGTCTGCACCCGGCCGCGGATGCCGGCCAAACGTGTCAAGGAGAACGCAATGAGTTCCTGGGAGCGTAGCGAGGACGAAGCAAGTGTTGAAGTTGTTAAGTTTTGCCTTGAGTGTTGAACCAGATCTTATAATTGAAGTATGAAATAAAACTTGGATTTTTTCAGTCGAACGCGCTGCTTGATTTCGAACAAAATATTCTCTTCAGAATATATTTAATTATTTTCCAAGTCCTTCGACAAAGAGCATCACCATAAGACTTGTGTCGAGCTGGAAATATACTTCCCATCTCGATACAAGTCGGATAGTGTTGCACTTTGTCGAAGGACTTTGAAAATAATTAAACGATATAACGAACAGAAGATTCTGTTCGAAATCAAGCAGCATGGTCGACGGAAAGCATCAAGGTTTTATTTCAAATATAAGATCTGGTTCACGGCGCCGCTAAACATCAAACACCAGCAGCACCTATAGTACTGTTGGTGTCAAGGTTAGGGCGCGCGCCACCTTACCGTTCAGTTTTTTGGGGACGAGGGACTCTGTAGTCGATTATTCCATTGCAACGCCCCTAGGCGTAATGTTAAAATCAAAATGGTTTGGGGAAACACGTTCCTCCGGTCCCTCCTGTGGCGGAGCCCCTTGTTGGTGTTGTGTTCGCTCGCTGTGCGTTAACGGTGAGGACAAGCAACAATACCGAGACCGGGGCCGTGAGAGGGACATGGTTACCTTACGCACTCAATAATGCGAAAGCGAAAGGCGTTCTCGTCCATCATTCGAGGCAGCGAGAAGGCCACTACGTCCACCTTGACACTGATCGATGAATGCTAAGGAAACCATTGTGTTCTCGTTGCTCGCAGCATTCCAACATTCCGGGCGCGGCCACACGCACGAGCGATGGCAAAAGACCCGTCGATACCGACATTGTTTCGCTAATGCAGACCGCATTCAAGTCATTCAGACGACTGGAGGCTGAGGTTAACAAAACGATATCTACGCAGTGCATGTCCCTTTTATCAGTTGGCAGGCATTAATGCATGGATTACGAGGATCGAGGCTGATGAATTAACTGCGCACTGCTGTCATCCTTACATGCATTAACAATCATATTGTGGGAGGCTGTAAATCACGCCGATCTCTATTAATGCGTTCCTCACTTTTATCGATGTCATCAGCAACAACGCTTCAAATCATGCCAAGTTCTACGACGTGAGCATTCCTAACATTACGCATACGTTACCCAACTAGGCTGAGCTGCTCTGGTGCCGGGCATCTGGGCTGGCTGTGCGCGCATTCCGTTAGCTGCGTTGTTTTTCAGGGACGTCGGGCGGCAAACACAGGGTCACCTTGAAACCGGGCCTGGTGTGCCGAGACCGGCCCGCCGAGCTCACAAACAGTGCGCCCGCCGGCCCCACGCCACTTCCCCGCACCGGGTCGCAGCCGCACGGAGCCGCACCCGGGCCGCACCGGGCCGCACCGCACCGGGGCGCACCGGGCCGCACCGCACCGGGCCGCACCGCCGCACGGGACCGCAGCGGGACAGCAGCGGGACAGCAGCGGGGCGCAGATGACAGCATCGCGACGCGTCCGCTGGGATAGACACGGCTCATCCAGCTGGGATAGACCTGGCTCATCGCAGCTCGGTTTGCCATGGTGAAGCTGATGTTCGTCCGACCCTGACTGGCCCGGAGACCCGGAGGACGTCAGCCTTGAGCCCGCGACAGCTGAGCAGCGGTACCCGGGCTGATGAGGACTGCCGCTCGGGACACCGCCCGGGACACCGCCCCGGACACCGCACGGACACCGCCTCAGGCGACTGGCGACACTGCCGCAGACCACCAGTTCCGCCCAGCACCTGTGAGGGACAGTGCTGACCTCGAGCGGCGGGGCGGAGCCGGTCTGAACGGCCGGAAATCTCCAGTGGGCGGACACGAAAAGGCAGCCGGTTGGAACGTGGCCAGCACGCAATATTGATGCCCGTCTGCTGCAGCGCCATGCGCCCCGCCACCATAAATATCGCCATCACGTGCTCTCCGCCCCTGCCGCTGTCACGATTTTTCCTCAGATGCAAAGATAACTATTCATCAGTGGGGTGAGGACCCGCGTGATGAAGCGGCCATGCATTGTTAAAACCATGCCAGGTGGAGTGGTATAGTGTTTTTAAGGACAATATAGTAATGCGATCAGATTAAATCAGAGTAAAATGAAACAATTTAGTTGGTTTTGAGCAACGCAATCAAATCAAATCAGAGTAAAACGAAACCATTTAGTTGGTTTTGAGAGCGATCATACAGACTCGACTAATCGCTTTACACTTACACCGACCTTGGTTCTCCCCAGGAAACCTGCCCCCGAAGACGACCTGCGCCGTCGTGTGTGCCGTTTGAATGGGGAGCCGGGAGGGCGGAACGAATCACCGGCCGATTACACGGACTGCGCTGATCCGTACGACATCTCGACACGGTGAGCTGGCCACCGGCTGGATCGCGTGATACGCGCAACTTCCGGCTGGCTACAGACCGTGCGGCTAGGGGTGATTCATGAAGAAAAGAATCGACAAGCGTGCAAAATTATGAGTCATAATTAAATGAAGAGAGGCTATTATTTTTCACTGGAAGCTCAAGTAAACCACTCGCTGAAATGTGTCTGGCGAAAATCAGAATTGTCGGTTACGTGTTCCAAGTACCGCAGTTTTTGTTTGTATTTGAAGTCCGTAGATTTGTCGATTCTGTTTATTGAACCTGTCCCTTCAGCAAACCGTAGACATCCAACAGAAGCGATGTACGAAGATACACACTCACGACGCGGGACTCTCGCCGCGTTCGCCGGACCGCAGTGCTGTCGATCACTTGACAAACGATCTGCCGACGATGACGTGACCATCGGAGGCCGCCCGCGGCGGGGGCGGCGGCGGCGCCGTGTTGCAAACCCGGATCGAGATCGGGTAACACAGAGCTGCCAGATCGCGGCGGGGTGGCGACCGCGTGGCACTGCGCAGTGTGCAACACGTGGCGACCCTCCCAGTCGACGCTCCGAACCGCTGCGGGAATACCTGCGGCCTGCGCCGCCAGGACGGCGCCGGCGCCGCCGCGTTTCTGCGTGAGAAGTCCCGCTGTGAGACGGCGGCTGCGGCGGCGTCCGCGACCGCCTGCCGAGCCGTCCGATGCCCTCAGGGCGTCACGGACGAGCGAGCGCCGGTCTCGGCGTCCTTCGGCGCCATTCACTCTCTCGTCTCGCCCTCCACCGGCAGGCCGGGCCGGGCGGGGCAGGGCGGGGCCATGACCTGATCAATGATCATGCACTACATGTGCACGGTGCAGAGGGTCGCGTGCACAGCCGAGAGCCAGCGGCGGTGCGGCACTTTCAGCCCCGCCGTGCGGGCTGGCTTGCACATTGCGCAACCGGGCGTCGCGCAGCTGGGCCGCCTGTCTGATTGCTCGACCGTTAGCCGTTCCCCCAGCGCGTTCCATCCCGATGATAGTTCGGCGGATTGTGACAGGTTGCAGCGCACAAAAACTGCGTCGTGCGGTGATGTGATGGTCCAATAATGTGCACAGCTGTGGTACCACTCTGACGTCAGCGTGTGGAGGGGTGGGAGTGTTAATGGAATGCACGACACGTACAAATAAACTGACAGTTACGATCTAAAAACAGTGCAAAGGTTGCGGTAAAAGCCCATGGCGACTTCATGGCGAAGCCTTTGTCAGTCACGTCTAGAGGAGTCGTATACTCTGTGTGGTACACGCTATAAGCCGACAAAAGGCAACGTTACTTAATGTTCAATTGTTCATGCTTGGCACGAATGTCGACATTCAAAGACCTTTACCGTGTACATACAAACGCGCTCCCTTTCCGTCGTTTTTTAGGGTCGATAGAGTTGTTTATCATTCGAAACTAACTGGCCTATATACGAGACGACTGAGTAACAGACCTCTCGTTGATAAACACCGACAGTTAGCTGGCGTAGGGCGAGTACGTAGTACGTACACACGCTCTAATGGCATCCCACTCAGTGGATAGAAACAAAACAACGGAGAGACGCGATAGTGGATGACAAACATGACAAACAACTTATTCCGCCGCAAAAACAACGGCTGTTCTCTTGGAGCTCTCTACCCCGATCAAGATAGCGAACGCCGACGCCCCCGTCACCGTTCGTCTAGTGAGTGAACGACCGAGTGTCGGTAAATCTGGGAAGCCAGGCGACGTCGGCGGCGACGCGGCGATGGTCCGGGACGGCGTCGGCGTCGGCGACGGCGGCGGTGGCGGCGGCGGCGGCGGCGCGATAGCACCAAGTTGCAGTCACGTGCTAGCGGCTTGTGTTACGTTGCAGTTCCCACGTACTCGTCCGCTCCACACCTGGGAGGTTTCGCCACACCTGGCTCATGTCGGCCGGCGAGGAAATGTCGTTTGTTGCAAGGAGAGGATTGCTGCATTAGCTGAAGAGCTCAGAGCAAAACTAGTAGTGATCATACTTGAATAGAACCGGGACCGTTGATACAAACAAGAAAACGTCTTGCATTCGCCGTATTCGCGTCAGACGTCTGTTTTAGAAGCCTGACTTCAACGATGCGCGTCATGTATACTTAACGGTAAACAAGTCAGCAAGGCAAAACAACACGGTCCAGTGATTCCCAGTAAACCACCCACGGCCACCGCATGATGTAAATGCCGCGATGTAAATACAACTGGGGACGTTAAAAATGAGTAGGTGCCGGCGGCGGCGGGGACCGCGACCGTTCACCGGCGGCCATAAAATGGCAGCGCCAGCCGACGTCAGACCCATGTTCAGGATACTCTGGCCACCTGCTAACTGATGCGGGAAAAGGCTGCGGGCTGGTTCCCCGAAGCAGAACCAACGAGCCTTCAAAGCTGGGAAATTGTCAAGTGTGAAACAACGGGCGAGTTTTTTGTGGAAGACTGCCGACAAGTGGTACGTCTGAGAAGGCTTTGGACGGACCTTCTTTTGAAGGCGCTGTTGGTAGTGTGGAATTCAGGTTACCGGTGACAGTTCGTGGGAAATGTTCAGGGGTTCGATTACGCCTGGATGAATAATTTGTCATGGTCTGTGACTGTGACATGAGTAGAGACACGATATTGTGTTGTGCATTACAGTAACCATTGTGTAATTATTTTCCTCCGTTGAGCCGTGAATAACGTGACCACGTTGCCGCCCGTACGGTACTGTTCAGAAATAACAATGGTTGCTCCGTCTATAACAGTGAAAAAGTCGTGCAACGGTGTTACCCAAACATCGATTATTACCGTACTATCCATACTACTCACTATGTCATGGCTTCCTTCATTACGATTTCATGCGTAACCAAGCCTGCCAAAGTAGCGCTTCGTGATAACTCAACTTAGTTAATGTTTGCCCAATCATGGCCATTTCAGTTATGCTTGATGAAATGTCTAAGTTTAAAAATAGTGTTTTTTTTTCAATGATAATAAGGATTATACCAGTTCGTTGTTATTGGTTACTCAGAACCATAAATAAGGCATATGACCTCCCTTATTCCCAAACATGTAATGCTCAATTTATTGCACAAAATAATGAAGTACGACGCTTGATAATTGCTGTTCTTAGCCAATTTTAGTACATATAAGGGCACTGATTTCAGCAGCTTATTTCAAGAAATGTGTAACATCCAACCGATCGGAACAAGGCCTGTGATGTTCTCACACCGGCTTTACAGAACAAAGGAAGACGTGCGTCCCAGATCAAATCCGCTCTGCAGCATAAGCAAGCCGTCAAAAATATTAATAACGACCCGTCCAACAGCTTTCCGAAGGCCGTGTTCCCAAAGCGGCAATAATCCCTCCGACATGACAGTCACACACTGCACCCACCGATGGCAAAACTCCGCGTCCAAAAACCGCCGACAAGCCATGCTCCCGGACCGCAGCAGGACTTTTGAGGCCGGGCGTTCATCCGGTTCGCGAGCACCTCGCCGCGCGGCTGAGAGCTGCGACGGGCCCCGCGCGATCTCGCGGTCCGTGCCGTGCCGGCCCGGCGGCCCTGACGACCTCTGCACACATCCATCAAGACCGACATCCACGGCCGCGAAGCGTGACACATGACTAAGCGCTGTTTGGCCGCACAGACCGCGGACTATCCCGAGCATCTCGAGACGTCTCCCCGGAGAGTTTCGCAATCGGCTGAGTCGGCCGCTCGTGCTCAGGTTATGCTCGCAGCGCGCGCCGGGCGGCCGTCGTCGGAGTTTTCGCCCGCGCACGCCCTCGCAGCTGCCGCTGCTGTGATGCAGGAGGGAGTGAGTCACGCCCGGTGCAGACGGTGCAAATGCGACTGGTCGCGATCGTCCGCGGGCGCCACGGCTGCACGCTCTTCCGGTGCCTCGCCAGCCGTTTGCTTATCTTTCCGTCGTTGCTATGTTCCTCTCAGCTTGTTTCCAATAGATGGATTTTCCACTACATGGTAATGACTAGCACGAGCGGGACGCGAACAAACTCGCAGACAGCATCGGGAGTTGTTCACTCATCGTCAGTTTGCAGCTTTTGCAGTATATTTCCCGTGATAGTTGTTCACTCATCGGCAGTTTGCAGCTTTTGCAGTATTATTTCCCGTGATAATGCGTCACCTATGCCCTCCCTACCCCCGCTATCCCCCCTCATCTGCGCAGCAGATTTTCCTCCGGAACAATCCTGTCTTGAGACTATTCCGTAGCAACAGTTCTCAGACAGCTTATCCATTGGTGTCGCCACAGCCGGTAGCATGATGTGGCGGCCTCGCAGCGCACCAGTATCGGTGGTCTATCAGCTCCGTGCCAGCATCGGTGGTCTATCTATCAGCAGCACACCAGCATCGGTGGTCTATCAGCGGCGCGCCAGCATCGGTGGTCTATCAGCTCCGTGCCAGCATCGGTGGCTATCTATCAGGGCGCGCCAGCATCCGGTGGTCTATCAGCTCGCGCCCCAGCAGCGGCGGTCCAGCGCAGCAGCAGCGGCGGTTTCCAGCGCAGCAGCAGCCGTTTGCTGCCTCACGAGGACCGCGTTTGCAGCGGACAGCTCCGCCCACCGCACCGCTGCGGCGGCCGGCCGGTAAACATGGCCCGGCGGGGCTGCGGGCTGGCCGGGCGCCTGAGCGGCGCCACAGCGGCCCAGCAGTCGGAGAGGGGCACCGAGAGCCGACCGACCCGGCCACCGCCCTGTTTGGACTATAGAGCCGCCGAGAGACCGTAAACAGTGATCGGGACGCTGCACGACTGGACCGGCTCGCGGCCGGACAGGTCTCAGGAGACCGCGGTCTCAGGCGCGGTGTGTCCGCGGTCCGCGATGCGGTAAAATCGACCTGGCCTGTGTAAGCAGCCGTTTGGTGGCTGGTATGGCAAGGACGGTATTTTGTCACGTGTGGCTTGTTGACACGCTGTGAAAAGTGGGTCAATAACTTGCACAGGCCGCGGATTACCATTCGAAAGACATTTCTGTCTGGAAATACCATTCCGGTGTGAAATCCAGATCCGGCGGCTGTCATTAATATGCAGCGGGGGGAATATACTACTACGCGCGGCTGGATCACCTTGCCAAGGTCAGCGGCTGCAGGGCGGACAAAGGTGTTGGTTGCGTCAGCGGGCGCACCGTCGTCTTCCCGGCACGGCTGAGACCGGTCGGTACACCGTCACCGGGCGGGGGCCACCGGCCGCGGCCCCCACCGCAGTTCCGGCACCGTCACTGACGTCACGTGACGTCACGTGACGTCGAGAAGACGCGTCACGTCTGGCGCAACCGCCCGGAGACAGCGCCTAATACCCTGCGGCATAAATCTGCGGCGGGGCGGCGTGTTAGCGGTTTAGCGGTTTCACGGCGGTTCCGTTGGCAAGCCCGGGACGCGTCGGACTTCTCTGTTTGCTGCAGACCCCGGTGCAGCCTCCAGCGCGGCCGCTATCTGCTGCGATCGGCCGCCGCCGACGCGCGCGCCGGGCACAACCGCTGCCGTGCGCCGCGCGCCACCGCAAAAACCGCCGTACACCGGCGCCGGCGGCACGGCGGCGGCGGCGCGACGCGGCGGCGCGGCAGCGTCCGGCCTTGGCGCTCGACGTGTGGCGAAGGGGTGCCCCGCTTCCTCCGCGCGCCGCGGACGTCTCGCGGCTGCTCGCGGCCCGCCGCAGCCACCGCCGCCGCCACCGCCACCGCAGCCACCGCCGCCACCGCCGCCGCCGCCGCCCAGTCGCAGCCAGCCAGTCAGTCGGCGGCGCGGTGCTGCCGACAGGTGGAGCGGCTGGCGGCCGGGGAGGCCTCCCCTCCCCACCCGGCGCCCGCACCGTTACCGCTCTGGTATCCGCTTTCGCGGCCACCTCAGGGCAGAGGTGGCCCTGAACCCCGCAGCGGGCAGCCGCCTTCGCTCCACACGGCCGCCGCCCGCCGCCGCCGCCGCCCGCCGCCGCCGCCGCCGCCGCCGCCGCTCCCGCCGTCGGAGCGACGGAGCGTGCGCCGGCACGGAGCGCCGAGGCGAGGCGAGGCGAGGCGACCTCACGAGGCGTGGGACGGCGAATCGGCGCCGCGTGTTCCGGCATCCGCGCTCTCTCACGCGGCACTGCGGCACACCACGCCGCACCGCGCCGTGAGTGCCGCACGCGGCACCGCGCGTAGAGCGCCGCTGGTGATCCGCCCTTGAACAGGCCTTTCGGTATCGCTATCGTCACAACTTTCCGTTTCGTTAACGGTAACCTCAGCGGCGGCCGCAGCGAGAAACGGGCGGGAACGGTGGATAATATTGATGCGTTTGCTTAGAAGTGGAACATTAGCTGAGGCATGATGAGATGCTGTGAAGATTTGACCGGTTGAGAGTAAGATCTGCCGGTACTGCAACATCGTTCTGTGGCTCTTAGATGGTTGCTTTGTAAGGAAAAAGCCTGCGAGCTTAGGGAAAGTACATCAGCGCTCGCTATTCTTTTGGTGTGTTGGAGCTTAAGATGTCTGTCTGGAAAACCACTAACTAGACATGACTGCAGGATTGGAGCCACCGCATCGCGACGGTAGCCATAAATAAAGATGACATTGGGGATATCTATCTTGTTATGCTACAATCTGCTACAAGAACTGCAACTGGCAGACAGGAAGCGAGATTGGATCAAGCTGGGATTAGGGTTTGCTGTTCAGCTGCAAACAAGCCTAATAAGCTGCACTGCGCTGCCGGGGGTTAAAGGAAAAAAAAACAGCTGAATGTTGAGGGAAGTTCCTAGCCAATGACAGGGAAAGCGATCGTCGGATGAACTGGAGCATAATAGCAAAGCTAATAGTGCTTCTGTTGAGGAGGCCAACTAAACATATGCAAATATGGATAATACAGAAAGCATTTTCCCCGCTCCCAATTTGGTGAGGAAATATAAAAAAGTGGAATTGTATTAACTAAGGTGACAGTCATGCGTGGGACTTAAAATATAAGATAACCAACGGCAAGGCCATAACATGCGAAAAGCCTCACTACGACCAAACACTCTTCAGACGGGCTCATCATAAAAATCTGACTTTTACATCTGACTAACATATTTCAGGCGGGGATTTTCGGGAGGAAGGGCGCCAGTCTGGCCAGCCCCGGATCCGCTCGAGAACCACAGAGGAGCAGTCACTGCGCCGGAAAAACCTGCCGATTGCAGCGGATTTCCGTAACGGGCGCCTCAGATACGGAGTCCGGGATTACGAAAACAACTACTCGCCGACTCAGACTCGGGAGGACATGGTTCCAGTACCACACGAAATACTAGTTCTGGGTTAAAGAGTAAAATACAAAGATAATCTATGAACTGAAGAAAGATTCTAAAGAGATGCCAAAACTGCTATCTACAAGTTGTATGCCAGTTAAGTGATTGTCTTTTTAGAAAATAGCTTTACAAACCAGCTATTCGAATTTACGTTTTAGGTACATTTTAAACGGGCTTTCGTGTAGCAATTGTCAAGAAACGTGTCGTTGAACCAGATTCTTAAGCATGCTCAAGGGCCACAGCTCTGGCCTGCAAAACTTAAAAACCGCCCGCAACCGCCATGGGAACATATTTACCACACCGACAAGACAATAGGCGCTGCAGCGTAATCCGCTGTGCGTATACATTATGCACCATAACCGCATTCCGCGATATCCGCACGTTTGGCTGCACATCAGGTCCACGACATTTTTTATCCAGGAAATCGTGAACCCAGATACTATCGTGCAGTTTCTCACTTGTCGACATGGTGATGGCGGCGGCAAAAATCTGACAAGAAAGGGTTGCGCCAGCGCGCCGGCTCTCATGAGCGGGTCGGGCGGCGGCGCTGCGCGTGGGAAATCTCTCGAGCTCCGCCTGGCCGGAACTGGCCGAGCCACGGAGACCATGGAGACCGGGGAGATGGGGACTGGAGCGAGACGGGTCCAGCACCTAGGGAAGGTGACCTACAGGCCCCAGACGATCGCCGCAGCGCCTCGCTGTTCACACGGGACCCGACCTCCTTATCTCACTCCATCAATGGATCAGTCGCGGCCAACATCCGGTCAACTCCCGAAACTAAGTAAAACAACACCGAGGAACTTAGATTATATTTTACAATGTGAGCATTGTCAGGCAAAGGGCGTCAGCCAGGCCCGCCGGAGGACGCAGGTGACTTCTCGCTGAACCGATGAAAGGGGTCATTTCCGCTCTCCGAAGTGGAGCAGGGAGAGCGGAAAACACCGCGGCGAACAGCCGTGGCGAAAACAATGGCGCAGCTGGCGGCGCCGGGTGGCGGCGGCGGCGGCGGGCACGTCACTGCACTGCTCTGCACGTGCTGTGACTGATCACTGTTTGCTGTGGAGTGCAGCAGGGGCGGGTCCGGACCGGCGCGCGGCGGACGGGTGGGAGGACGACCTGTTGCAACACAGCGCCACAGCGGCACAACAGCCGCCGTCCGCCATCGCTGCTGTGAAATCTCCCCGACAATTAGTCCAATAGACTATCGGATTAGATGGGATCGGAGGTACTGGCGCACGCAACCCAGATCACGTCTCCCGTCGTAACCAGCCGCCCTTCTGCTACTCCGATCCAGGCCTGCCCTGCCCGGCCCCGCCACTTGCCCCGAGGCCCGATGACTGCTGTGTCCCTGTGCTCGGCGTGGACCACCCCGTTACATTTGGAGGGTGGAGCCGGTGCACCTGGGGTACTTGGAGAAGAGTCATAACTGGGCAGTTTTATGGGCGTCGCGCGTCTGCCCAGCTGGGGTCACGCAGGTATAAGCGAAACGCCGCGGGCACCAACACTAATGCTGGCATCAGTAAAGCTACTGTTGCAGCTACTGTTATACGTAATCTGATTACAGCCACCGGCACTGGCAACGGCACCATAAACGATACCACTACCACCACCATCATTGGCAGCACCACCATTACTGGCACCACATCATAACTGACACCAGCACCATTACCTGTACCAGCACCGGTAACGGTAACGCCGGGGGTCCGGCCCAGTCCGGCCCTGCTGATGGTATCACCGGCACCATCCTACGGCGTCCCGGCGCACAAACACATGATTATCCGGTCCCAGACCCGGCCCTGGGGACGGCGGCGACGGACGCCGGACGGCTCTGTACACAGCGGACACACAACGGACGCATGGCGGACGCACAGAGGACGGCACAGCGGACGCATGGCGGCGCCGGCCGTGTCTGACGTCACCAGAGGGCGCAGGAGGAAACCCGGAGAGCCGAACGCACAGAGCGAAGTGGAGAGACGTCCACGTGGTGGTGAACGGTGGCCTTGGAGTCTGAAGGGCCTTGGAGAGTTTGATGGTACAGTGGAATGAGCGCTCATGATATACAATGGTGGCGGGTCGGTCGCTATGCCAGGCGGGCGGCGCGGCGACAGCCTTTGGAGATTTAATCACATTGTGTGCGTGGCTGTCGGTTTCTCGTGCATTCCGTTTTTCCGCATATAGCGTTCACGCTTTCTTTCCATGAGCGTGATTGAGTTAACAGTGATAATCACAAAGGATTTACATGACATCAGTTACCGTCGTTAGCCAATGAGACGGGCTTATCGACCAGTGGCTGAGGCGCCTCCCGTATTGGCTCGGCTCTCCGCACCTCCCCATCGGCCATCCCCTCTCCTCGCCGTCCCCGTTCCCCACCCCGCCGTCCCCGTTCCCCAGGCCACGGCCCCGTCCCCACCCCACGGCCCCGTCCCCACCCCACGGCCGGCCGGTGACGGCCAAGGGCACTATCGGTCGTGCCTCCCTGCGAGCGACGGGCGGGTAAAGGTCGAGGATGCCAGAGTTGTTATTGCCTTGTGCGTGCTCCCCTTCCCTGCGTCAGCTGTTCCGTCCCGCTACCCCTCCCCTCCCCCATCCTGTCCGGTCCCGCCTCTCCCCACGGTGCCAGGAGGCGCACCGCCGCGAGCGCCGACCAGGCACGTTCCTTCACCTGATTGGTCCGGGAAGAGCGCTGGTCGCGGCAGCCAATCAGCGAAGGGAAAGGCTTGACCCCTGGAATGCCGTTCTGAGGTCGCTGGAGGCGACAGGGACCGGGGACTGGGGGTGTTTTGATCCCTCAGGTCCGGGGGGACGGATGCTTTGCTAGGACCGGTCCCCACCGTAGTAACAGTCGCGGTGCCACAGTTGCATCACAACACGGGATTTTAACGCGACCGGATTTCCTCTAAC
The DNA here is from genome assembly GCA_014673585.1 of Semibalanus balanoides. NCBI lineage: Eukaryota > Metazoa > Arthropoda > Thecostraca > Balanomorpha > Balanidae > Semibalanus > Semibalanus balanoides. The sequence goes on from VOPJ01005635.1 coordinate 71,554, forward strand.
CTCCGCCTCCATCCTCCGCAGGACAACCGAGGGGAGACGGGCTGGCCCGGCCGGCGGGGCGGCCGAAATGTGCACCTCCAGCCGCGAGGCACGCGGCGTGCCGGCCGTCTGGCCTTGAGCTGCGGCGCTGACCAGGCGGGCCGCTATCAGGCCGGCCCCGTTCTGCAGTACTGCACGCCTCCAGACACCGCCCGGGGACTGGCCGTTATCGCCGACAGATCGAACCGGAGCATCAGATTTCCCGCCGACCGACTCTGAGGTAAATACGGCAGGCCCCGGGGGGTTATCGGCCCGCAGGCACAAGCCGGCCGCGCTGCGCCACACTAGTAACGGTCGGGCACTGAGTCACCGGCTGTGGATTTCTGCGGTGAAAACGCCTGTGTGGCATTGGTAGAGAATAGAGAGTTGTGTGTTTTTTTTTGTAATAATGTTAGGTGTTTAGTGAACGAGGTGACAGGGTGAGGGTAACGGTGACCCGGGATTAGCCACAATGCTATCGCTGTGTTATCTGCACGATCAGTTGTCTCACGCTAGTTCTGTCACGTTTTCTCCAAGGCACGACACTTTATGTGATTTCGGTGGGATTAGTCAAAGGAGTGACACGTTTAGGGATATGAAAAAACACGAAGATGACATCTCCTGGACTCATGTCGGAGAAAACGGCTCACGACCTGTGATACCTTGATAGTGGAAACTACCACGGTTCATGGGCTTAACAATCCGTTACGTTAGGAGCTGGGAATGGAAAGGCCTTCTTGGCTCCTAAATAATCTGGGCAGGTCCCGTTAGTGCCGTTAGTCAGCGCACTTAACATTGCTTCTACATGGCACGGTTTTATTATGGAATGCTGGGCCTTAGATTTCCGCATTATTAAGTGCTCCATTCCTTCTCACCTGATAATTCTGTTTGTTTGAAAAAGGTTTTCCCTGACAGAGCAAACCATGCTCACGCGCATCAGATATTAGTCTACAGCACGTCAGATCATACATTATTTGCATTTTTTAACTGGATCTGGATTATACACAGCCCTGTCCTTCCTAATAGGCCTTTTGAAAATGGCACTTGGAACGTACAAACGAGATGTTGTTTGAGCTATTTTGCTATTTTGTGTTCCTTTATTTCGCATGATTTTCCCGCGGCTATTTATTTGCTTTACTTCCCTACTAAAATGACTAAATGATCGTTACCGCCAATCGCCATGCCCGGAAACATGTTTTCTGACTGCATACATTTCACCTTCTCGCAGTTCCTGTGACCTTATCTTTGTTGAGGTTTATCCTACTGATAAGTCAGTTCAGTTCTGGATATTTTCCTTTTCGATAAACAAAACTATGTTTTCCTACCAATAAAATAAAAGCCGGTGAAATACAATACACCCATAACAAGTTGCTTACCGAACCATGAGCATTTCTTCCTACATGGCATTAGTGCATGACTGGCTGAGAAACTGCTGAGTCGGCGAAATTAGTGGCATACGAAAGTACAAAAACGTGTCTCCTTCAATTTTGGCCTCGGTTGTCTTGTGTTTTAATTGCATTTGCGTGCTTGACAAGGAACTTGGACCAAAACATGAAACATGACAAATGCTTAATTTTCTGACACATTCCTAGGAACAAGTTAAAATCCTTGCCAGTGTCGTCTTAGTGTACAAGCAGTTAATCCTAGCAAAACCTTAACGTCATAATAGGAACAGCACAAAAGCATGTATTTAACATCGAAAGTGGCCATGAAATGATTAATGAATGACCAAATGCATACATGTACAAATAAATACAATCATCAATTTAATATTTATGAGAGTGAAAGTGAAAAACTAAGTCGAAAAACACCGTTCCATTTTGATGAAAAGATGTTTCGAAGATGGCAATTTTTTTTTTTAGAAGCTTCTTGATAATGTTAATTGCCATGCCAATTAACCAGCACAAACTAGTATGCTGACTTCGTGACGTACCAATTCCTCCGGCTGCAACATCTGCTGATGTGTTTTTTAAAATACTTTTGGAATAAAGCAGATATCCTTGAAGAGGCAGCAAAGCGTGCATGTCCGTGGAACATGCTTTCAACTTGAATTCCATGAAGTGCTTATCTTGGAGGCTGTAGTAAAAATGTTTGCAAAGCGCTTCTGCAGCGCCGAGACCACAAGGTTGAGGAAAGTAGTGAATGCGTTCGATTCGGGTTTGAGAAAAAGAGTGCTGTGCTCAGGGACATTCCACCTCATTAACATTATTTGCGGCAAATTTGTGAAAAAAGGTTATTTACGGTATTCATTAGTTAGTGGGCCGGTGAAAATCGGTATGGGAATCCACTTGCATTTACAAGTCGCAATCAAGTCAAGGACCAAGGTGCATAATTTGTTAACAGAATTTCATAAATTTATAACAATCTTATGGTTATGAGTCAGGACAATTTCTTCAAGGGTGAAATTATAATATAAATACGTTGCAGGTATGTAAGAAAACGCGCGAGGTGCGCGAAATGATTGGTAAA
>VOPJ01005636.1:0-42049 GCA_014673585.1 Semibalanus balanoides
GGGGGGGGGGCGGAAATCAACCCCCCCTCCTGCAGTGCGCGGGTTAAAACTCGCACGGTTGGGGGGTTGGGGTCTGCGCCAAATACTTGCGGCCGGGAGGGTTGATTTTAGCCCTCCTCTAAGATGTCGAAAACTACGCAGCGTAGCGACAAGCGGAAAACGACGTTATATAGCTGAAGACAAGCTTTATCTAAAGTATTTCAGTCTTGTTTGTGTCAGGTCAATATTGAGGTTACCAGACACCAGAGGTCATCTAAGGTAAGAATTTCCAGCTGGTAGGACTTTGCTCTAAAAAGAAAATACAGTAACAATGAGCCGTTTTCCGATGGTTTATTTTGCTTCGGAAATGTTTTTAAAAACATTTTAAAATGTTGTTGAAATTGTTTTAGTTGTAGCCGCTTTCACGATGGACTAATTTGCGTAAAAATTGTTTTGACCCTCGCGCGCGCTACGGCACCGTAGAGCGAGGAGTTTTAAACATTATCGCAGAATTTGTCACCATCTGCAAGACGGCTACTACTGAAACATTTTAAAACATTTTAAAATGTTTTAAAACATTTCGCGCAAAATAAGCCATCGTGAAAACGGCTTATGTTAATTAGAAACAAGCGAAATAAGAAGAAAAAACGCTGGAAAGATCTTGGAAAATGCATTCAGCCCCGTGTCCTCGAACTCTAGCTAAGTTCAATAGTTTAGGCTCCAGAGGTCAGTCAATATGTACAAATTCTGTTCCTCCAATGCATCGCTGGCCTTATAATTGTTGTAATCTGTCAAATAAAAAAACAAAAAAAAACGCAATTTTAAATAAAACGACATATGATTTACGAATACTAAAGATGCACTAAATCACGTCAAAAAACGATGATATAATTTTGAAGAGTTTAGGATTATGTGTTGCCATATGTGGTGTTTGCTGACATGTTTTATGAATACAATTTGATTTCTATTTTGTGTTTGTTGTTTAAAAATAGTAATATTTGTAATTGCAGATGTTAAAAAAAAATCCGATGTATGTCTCTCTGGTGACGTTTTTTGGATTGCACTTGGCTAACTATTTGTACGGTTTGTTCAATTTTAGCTGATTTGTGTGTGAAAATCTTGTAGTGACGTCATGACGTCATGTGTAGTGACGTTCGAGATTACCATCTTGTAGCCATTGCAATGTGCTAACTTGTTACGTTTTGAATTGCATTTGGCTAAAAAAATACGATTTGTTCAATTTTGTTCAATTTTAGCTGATTTTTGTGTGAAACTCGTGTATAGTGACCTCATTAAATTCGCTACATCTCAAAACAATATTGACCAAATTGCTTCATTTTTGCACATAAGATGTAAAATCGATGTCAAAAATGAAAAGAAGTTTATCGATGATTTTCTTAAGATATTACGAAAAAAATCAGAAAGGGAGAGTTCAATGCCTCCCAGTCAATGCCGGGAATAAGATAATGCAATCAGAAGGGTCCGAAACGCACCAATATCATCTTACACTACTTCACATGTGTTGAGTTTGAGCATCGTGTCAGAAGTCCAACATCATCGTGCAGAATCTGAAAAGAACACAAACGTAAACACACTCTCATATGCGTCCACACTTCCACACGATGCACGTCCCCACCACACCTCTAGTGCGAAAAGTAATAGCTACAAAACAAAGAAATATATGATGATGATGATGATGATGACCTCGCACAAGATCAAGGACACATGAATTATACTTCATGCGCATGGTGTTTGTATTGAAACTGGTATGCCTGCAAGAAACAAATTTGTTTACTCTCCAGCGTTTTTTATCTTTATTATTTTTGTTTTCACTCGGTTAGCCACCCTTCCTCAAGTCTCATGAAATTGGAGTGATGGTCCCTGGTTGTTATCTCCATAATATACCTACTCGTATGCATTACCTCATTCCAAGCAAAAGATGTTTGCAGTTTGATAATGGTAGATTGAATAGTGACCGAGTAATTTGGGATACACAATATGTATTCCTGGCTACCTGACTGGAACAAAAACTGAGCCTTAGATTGGCCTCTATTTATTATGAAGAGGTTGACTTATGACCCAAAAATGGCAATACATGCCTTACTCTTATGCAGTCCCAATTTTGTAATATCCTTTTTATACAGTAAATGTGAAATGAGGCATTGTTGGCATTTGATCGCGGTTGGTGTGTATACAGTTCGGTGCCCAGTCAGACACCATTTCGATGATATTTGATCCAGAAAACATGACTGGCCTTGCCTCCAAAAATTGGTACGTAACCCTGTGCACCGGCTTTACTTCAACATGCAGGGGTGAAGCTTCTCCATTTTTTTTTGCCAAGCTGGAAAAAATCGTTTAAAGTACCATCAAAGTCCACTAAATACAAAATCCCTCCGTGATTTGAACCGTCTCCTCGTCCAAGTTGGAAGTACTGAAAACCCAATTGTGGGAGGGGGGCTGAAACCCCACAACTAAATAGCATCCTGCAACCCAGCTACCACACCATTCTACTGCTCAAGTTTGGTTGATTCGGTTGCAATTTTTTTCGTCCTCGCTCAAGAGACAAGTAAATACAATATATGCAGCATATTTATCTTTATTCAAGAATCTTCACTTTACGTTCACACTTACTAACTTGCCGGCGAAGTAAATGGCAGGGACTATCATGGGCTAGGTGCACCCATGGGTGCCCACTCAATTCTTCCAAATGTCTGGGTTGGGTATGCATTTTTTTACTTTTCATGGGTATGGGCGGGCGAATGGGTTATGGCAAATTATAGAAATAATGTCTGCTAAGAGTTATTTTTGTACTGACACCAGACGTTTACCATTGTAAAATAATGATATAGGACACTTTAAACAGAGACTTTGAGCATTATATGAACAACAATAAATCGTTGGTAAGTAATAGGGCAGTATTTTTACACCATGTCTGATCCTAGGTCTAATCCAACAGGGAATTATTTTGTCTTTATTTTTAATTTAAAAGTTGACTGCAAAGTGTTCCGATAAGTTCAATCAGACAGCAACACACAGATGCCTAATAATTTATTTCTCGTTAACTATTATTGAAAGTCAACAGCTTAGGCGTAGGTATTGGTGCGAATTATGTGACAGAACTAATCTATCTGCCTTATCTGAATGGGCCCCAACGGGCATGGGTATCAATATTATGAATTTGAATGGGTCTGATCTGGGTATGGGCTGGTTCGGCTGGTTCATGGGTTTCGGCTGGGTTGGGCTTGTGGTTTGGGCACCCATGATAGTCTCTGGTAAATGGCATTAGTCATACGCCCACTGGCTACATTTTATGAACTAATACTACTGTTATCTTAATCCTATCACTGACGGGGGATGGGGGCGAATCGCCCCCCCTGATTTTTTTTGCGTACAGTTCATTAAAAATTCAACATATAATCTTTAATCTTGTTGACTTTTCCTAACATTTTATTGCGCATCGAATGGTGTTTTTTTTTTCTCAAAAGCCTTAGAAGAGGGACCAGGACCGTTCTTAGTGGGGCATGTTCGGCCGTTTTGACACAAAGCCTCTGCATGGTTAATCACTCGTGGAGAGTTGTTTGTTGTAGCAAAGAATTAGAGAAAAAATATATCGGTAGATAATTACATGATTTCTTAGATGGGAATCTCGAAATTTCGACTTTTTAAACTTATATCAGGAGCATGGCACTGCCTTTGCTGGACCGATTTAGTTAAAAATAGGGAATAACACGTGATCAATGAAGGAAAAAGTCAGAAAATTACCAGACATTAGCTAGACCTGGTAACTTCAAAGCAGCCAGCGAAAAACCACCGGCGGTCGCAGAATCTGCTCCCGCGAGGAATAGGGTTAAGACAACAAAGTATTTGTATACCAAACCATACCAAACTATGCTTAGCTGATGCCTAAACAAACTTTTATTCAAATAACACTTTCACCAATCAGCCTGTATGTATAAGGACGGGTCGGTTGTGTCTTAGGCAACGGATCCTCTAGAGAAAAGTTGTTGACTAAAGATCTCGCCCTGCTCAAAGCGTATAGCGATGACCAGGTGACACTTTTTATGCAGGATCCTTACCGGATAATCATACCCTGGTCCCTGACGTATGAAGGTACATTACACTTACCACTGTGTCAAATAGCCACCCCAGCGAAATGTTGTGTGCTTACATCGCGTCACGCCACCCTTCCCCAAAAGCCGCGTCTCTGTTGTCAGCGCAGAGCAGTAAACTCACGTGTTACGTCACTGCTGGCGCGGTGACGTCACTGGATTAGCACTGCCGCCGGCATAATGGGCGGAACTATATATACCTGGCGCCACACAGCCACTGGCATAGTCAAGCTATACGGCCTCACAGACACAGGTAAGACAAAACTCCCTGAAGTATCTTTGGCAAAACCCACTAGAATCGCCAAATATACATACATTACTAGAGCAGATCTGAAACGCAACTGGATATAGGAAAACTTACTTTGTCGTGGTCAACATCTTCCGTTAATATCACGGTTTTATTTCTCTGGAGACTGGAACAAGATGTGGGAATATCTTGGTTCCCGAACCAGGTGATGATTCACCCAGATTCTGTCTTTGTTTCGCAGCTATGCTTCGGATTCATGTTTACTGAGCTTAAACCTGTGTTTCAGAACCATGAAGCTCCAACTTCTGTTGATCGCCGTCTGTGTGTGCGCCGCTTCGGCTGGCATCCCCAAGAAGCTCTTCAAGAAGTATGCTATGAAGAAGGTAATATTCGAATTCCGTGCCACGCCTCGCTTCTGATAGATCATACTTAAGGCTCAGCTACAAAACTATCTGAAGGTGTTTTGGTCTTAGTTATCATACTATAACCGAACATGTTCATATCAATGTTAAGATTTAGTGCTTCCAAGCTTCGATAGTCAGAATGGGATGAGCAAACATAATTTAAGCACCGAGCCTGCATTTGACCAACATATGTCTAGAAGTCGACAACAGCAACCCTCGGGTTAACCTTCTGGGATCAATCTTAGCCTGATATAGTCTCAATGACCAGGAGGATAAGAAGATTCATTGCCGTTTACCTAGTGACGTTGACATTACCCATTAGGGTTGTATTTGTATTGCCACAGCCAAATATCCATATAAACTGCATTTACTATACCTCTGAGGCTCTGAGCATTACAAAACATTGACTGAGTAAATCATAAGGTAAGGCTACAATTACTTTCCTTAATGCAAATATTGACGTACAACTGTTGTGTCAGGTGATGGAGAGCTGTCTCGGGGAGCAGCTGATGTCCGACATCAAGCAGGAGGTGGAGGTCGCCAGTGACAAGTGCCACGGAGAGCAGAGCTCTGAGATGCCGATGATCCGTAACCGTCTGCAGGCCATGTTCGCTGGCTCCGAGTTAGGCCCCAGGCCGTCCCAGTACAGACAGAACGTCCAGTATGTGGCCATCCCCGTCCAGTTCCAGCCGGTAGGTGGCCATTTTGAAAGTTTGTGGTTTCTAAAAATGTATATTTAGATGGTGGTGGTGACTAGTGTGATGATATACTAGAGCCATGGGGCTTTTTCGAATTGTGAACGATAACTGGGTGCTTTTTGTGACGATGTGCGTTAGCTTGGTGCTAGTAAGAACATTGCGTCGATTATTTAAGCAGATAAGCTGATATTTTCCGTCTTTACATTGCATGGTGAACATTGTCGTCATTAGTGATATATTTATATACAATATTATATTTTGATAAATGCTTTATGTTGATACGATATAGTTATGTCGAGTACATACAAGTCCGTAATTTAGTAAATTTTTAGTGATTGCTCAACCAGTCTTTACATTGTGTCCAAGTTTGTAACGTTCGAGTAAACTAATGCCATGACGAGAATGCAATTGTAAACAACAATTTAATTTACCGTTCGACTGTACTGGCCAGGCGCCTGCCCAGGGTCGCTGGAAGCGCGGAGCCCACCACGGCAAGCTGGGCCCGGCCAAGATCCTCAAGCTCCGCAAGAAGATCTCCTCCATCGTAGGCAACGTCACCTGCGTGCTGAAGGAGATGAAGATGCTGAACGCCGACAAACGAGGTTGACTACGACTCCATCAAGGCGCGCATCATGTCGCTGCCGCTGCCGAAGGAGCTGGTGAACGACATGTACCAGGGCATGGAGGAATGCCGCCAGTTCTCCTCTTGTCTGCCTGACTCCATCTTCGAGAAGACGCCGATCGCCGCTGGATTCGGCAAGCAGATTGCCTTCTTCAAGTGCATGAAGGTCAGTCAATTACATTGCTGTGTATGACTGAAAGCAGATAATTTAATTTCATGAAACTGCAAAGGGATATTTTCAATATTCACTTTACCATGTCCTTCGTACAAAGTGATAAAATGAAAAATTGATATTTTGCAGTAACTATTGATAGCTAACAAACCGTCAAGGTGGCATTCATCCAACACACGTGTTGAGTTGTCATTGACGATGTCTGCCGTCCATTTGCAGATGGCCAAGCTGGAGGCTTGCATGAAGCAGGACTTCCGCGAGGACTACCTTCCGGCCCTGATGGAGGACGGCCTCGACATGGACGGCGAGGAGAGCTTCCAGACAATCATCACCTCGGCCCTGCTGGAGGAAGGTGACGGCATGATGTGAACAGATCCGGGGACTGAAGGACACGGAGGAGGCAGAAAGAGGATGAAAGATTACACAGGGACATCCAATGTCCGCTCCCGTTTTTCTATGTCTCTTGCTGTTTTGACTGAGGGCATTTTCAGGGGCGATTCTGTGACGTGGCTTTAAAAGCAATGACAGTTTCGTTGCTGAGTCTTATGGCATTGACAAATACATTTATGCTTCACCAAATGATTTGGTCTCGTTTGTCGTCTGCATGGCGTGATTCTACACCAGTATGGCTGCATAGTGTCCCTTTCCTTGGCAGACGTAAGGTACTGCGTACTAAAATTTCAATAGATTTACAAGTTTTAGAAGAAGGAATTTATTAACGAAATGTTTCGTCTAAAACATCTTTGCAGTACTTGCTAGTTATCTACCATTGTGATAGTGGTATATATATATATATATTTATACGAAAGAACACTTAAATACATAGTGAAGAAAAATGTAAAATGCCAAGACAACACCCATCAGCTAAGGCTTCATATCTGCTATCGAAGCACAAAGACTAAACACCTGATCATGCGCAACAACCCAACAAAAACAAAGAGGCTCATGCGAGCCAACGTACTGTACCAATTTGATTGCCCGTTCGAAGATTGTAGGCTTCGGCACAACAGTTACGTCGGATACTCGTGGACCACTTTGTCAAGACGCCTCACAATGCACAAGCAAGACGGATCCATCAAAACACATTGGAAAAATGAAAACACAACACAACATTGACAAACGACAACACCTCCGTCGACAACACAACAATCATCCACTAAAACCGTGACCCAGGAGCGCATTGAAATCATACGAAGCCATACACATCCGTGACTTCACACGCCCTTATCAACACACAGTAAAGAACCAGCCGACTCGACAAACTCGCACTCTGGGAACCAAAACAACAGACAATGCACACCCGACATGCACAACCACACACGACTCTGACCAAGACTCATGTGTTTTGTATAGTGATGGAGATGACACATATAGTTGTCAGTGCTCTGAATAATGCATGTATTACATACATTGTTCGGAGCACGGGCAACTCTATGAACCATACATTATATGTATGTTTGTACATTTATGTGTATGTATTTTTATATGTAGCGCGATGGTAAAAAACAATGACAGTTCGTAAGTAGTGATCTAAAAACTATCGCTCGTGACTTAAAACTTGATTTGTTTTCCGAAATGTATTATTGTGAAAACAACGGGAGCGGATCAACTGTAACCTTGAAAATGAGTGTGTAATAATGCATTCGAAACGCGTCGGTTAATATACAACGATTACATGAACCTACTATCGACTTCTGACCGAGCGAACGCTCCTTTTTTCTATATATTTTCTTAAGCCAACCGTCCAATTAGGAGGCGATTTGCACAGTGTAAGTTTGAGCTTATGGCCTTTTTTTTGTCAATATTGTCTTTTAACAAAAAGTTGAAATTTACACCACTTCTCATTGACTTGTAATGTTAAACATGCGGGCCCCAAGAAACCGGTTCCTACTCAGAGGCTATCGTGGCGGCTCAGATAAGTCCCGCTCCTGAGGCAGGAAGCCTGTTTGATCACCGCCCTGAACCTCCGACGGTCAGTCGGGCCTTTGACGTTCGCTTCGGTTGATCCAGCTCCCGGCCGAAATGGCGTTGTTTACCTGGGCAACTGCAAAGAACGGCTGTAGGAGAGCATTTGTGATGTGATGTCAAACAATGAATGGTGCAGATCCTGCAATGTTGTCAATATCCGTAAGACGCCTTAATCGGCAAAGGACAAGTAAGCCAGTCGAAACCCGATACGGAACAGAAGTGTGCACGTTGGCACGTGCAGTGTGACCCAGAGTTTGATTTGCGCGTCATTGTCAGTAGAATGGTATAAAAAAATCAGCTTAAAAGTCCAGCCATTTATCAGCTATAGCAGAATAACGTTTTCTGACATCCCTAAAGCAGCACCTGCCACGCGCCATGATAACCTGTCACTTGAGAAGAAAGATGTAAACAATATAATTGATTTAATAGGGCTACCAAATGGCGAAGATCGCTTGTTAATCGTATGCGGGATTTAAAAGATATAAGTTTCTGAAAAGTTTTACGGTCGTGCTGGGTTAGTCGGTCGGGTCGGCCGCTTATATGTGAGAAAATCCCGTATTCAGTGANTATCAGCTATAGCAGAATAACGTTTTCTGACATCCCTAAAGCGGCACCTGCCACGCGCCATGCCAACCTGTCACTTGAGAAGAAAGATGTAAACAATATAATTGATTTAATTGCCATTGATATCAAATGGCGAAGATCGCTTGTTAATCGTATGCGGGATTCCAAAGATATAAGTTTCTGAGAAGTGTTACGGTCGTGCTGGGTTGGTCGGTCGGGTCGGCCGCTTATATGTGAGAAAATCCCGTATTCAGTGAGGACTCGCGAGCGCTTAGCGCTCGCTCGTAATCATTCCGGCTTTTGCTGACCGAACGCCTAGCCGTGAGATGGCCCAATCCGTACGCGCAGCGCTGCCAGCGGCCGACTGGCTGCAGGAGCTGGACTGACCCAGGCTCCGGTCAGTAGTACAGCCTCAAGGCCAGTGGGCGGAGCATCTGCGCGCGGGGCGGGGCTACAGTCAGACGGACTGAGAGCCTCTACCCAGGCTTGTAATTTCTTTAGCGTTACGAGTCAATGAGAAGGGTGTAAATTAAACTTTGTTTGTTAAGAGGACAATATGACAAAAAAATGGGCCATAAGCTCAAACTTACACTGTGAAAATCGCCTCCTTATTAGACGGTTGGTTAAGAAAATATCTCGAAAAAGGAGTGTTCGCTCGGTCAGAAGTCGATAGTAGCTCCAGCTGATCGTAGCCGCCGCGCCGCCCGTCCATGCCGACACGGGTGGCCGGGCGGAACATAAGATTACTAAAAGTTAAATAACTTTTGACGGACGTGTGATGCCGCCCTAACGTTTTCGGCGACAGCATGATAATTTAATGCCAAATGGTTTACAGTCAGGTTCAAAGTGATACTGATTGTGCATTTGTTGTAAGTATCCAAACATTTAAATCGACAAATATATTTGGCACTTTGTAAGGGTTCAAAAATTGCTAAATATCCCCTTTAAAATAATTTGCCAAATGAACTTTATTGTCACCAAGTGATTGCGCACGTTTGGGTGAATCGATTATTACCTTTACCTTTTGTTTTTGTGTTATCAAACACGATTAAGCACTTAACTAAGGTTGTGCAAGAAATTGGACAAAATAATGGTTTCACTCGGTATCTAGAAACCTCTGGCTTTGTGGACATGCCGATCGAACACTGAATAACAAAAAGTGACTTGGTATGTGATTTCCTATAGCCCAATTAATTTGGAACTTGAAAATGTAAGAAGCAAGCTATTTCGAATATGTCGAAAAATTGATTATTGGCCACGTTTGAACCCCAATAGGCACAGTGTGCATCAGCGCGAACGATTTTTTTTTTAATCGGCCAGCGCTAACAAGTAACAATATATGCTTGCGTTGTAATTTAAGGGCAATGCTTTTAGAAGCGAAAGCTCTCTGTCGAATATCGATAATTTTGTGCTGCCAGCATGATTTTGGCGAATTTGGAATATCTCAGCAACTAGAGTGAATCTGGAGAAATGAAGTATATATGGTTAAATTCAGAAAAAAAATATGTTCGTTAGACCAGTGTCAACAACTCCACATGACCGATGTGAGTAAGTACACTCCCTTTAACCCTATTCCCTGCGGGGGCAGATTCTGCCTCCATCCGGTAGTTTTTCGCCCGCCGCTTCTGAACCGTTACGTCTATCGTCTTGAAACTTTCGGACTTTTCCTAAATATTGAATGACGCGTGTTTTCTGTGAAAATTTAGAAAAAAATTCAAAAACAAAGCCAGAGGCGGGCTCCAGGGTTCATGTTTTGGTAGGATCGTTTGACGAATGCGGGTGTGCCGCGCCATACTTCCTTCGTAGTTTGCGGTAGATAAAAGCGTCTGAAACTAAGTTCAATGCTTTATACACATACATAATTGGAATTATACATATTTGGGGGCAGAAGGGCGAACTCATGGTTACCATAAATTGGGAGGCGATATTCTCCGTCCAAATTTAGGCCAACTTCAAATATTGCAAGATGATAAAAGGGTCCGCACCATGGGTGCCCCCCCCATGTTGTTTTACCTGAATCCGCTTTGCACAATTTGTTGCATTTAACAAATTACAGCTTAACAAAGCGCACATTGTTGACGTTCTCACGTCCCAAACACTAAGGGAAAATCACATATTTTTTTATCATAAAATCCTCTCATTTTTATCCCTGAGTACGGGCCTATGATCATCCTTTGTACTAGTCCCTCACACATTAAAGAACATGACCATTTGGAAGCTCAAAAACGTGTTTTTGCATGAAAATCGGTTCAATCACATGGCCACAATGACCTTTTCAAAAAACAAAACAAAAAATGCTCGGTTTTTTTTTGGCCCCCCCTAAGCCTCCTCATTTTTAACAAAAACAATTTCGAGGTCAAAAAGAAATATTTCATCGGATGAATCGTTTATTGGTGTTCGTCCCATCGAAATCGCCGAGCGGGTTCTCGAGATCTCGGGGAGGGGGGCAGAATCTGCCCCCCACGCAGGTTAACGTAATTCTGGGTGCCGCCCGCAGGGAATAGGGGTTAACATGCCCCTTGGAAGGGGGGCTAAACCGCCCACCCCTCCTGTTTTTCGACCGTAGCGAAAAAATGGCGGGCGCGCAGCCGCTGCCGTTTTTTGCATATGTTTTGAAAATGAGCTAACCCACCTTATGTTAATTGTTTTGGTCTCGTGTCATCTCAGGTCAGGTCACCAGGACCGAGGTCACGTCCATGACTCACCTACAAAAAACGTGTTGGTCGTATGTAGACCACAGGTTTTAAAACGATCCGATTTCAGGACTTTTCAGGATATCATAAGGTCATGAATACCTATTATTTGTTTATCTCGGATTTCTGATATCGGTGACCTAAGGTCAGGTCAATTTTGCGACCTCCAATACTGATTTGTCAATAACTTTCGACATAATTAAGATAGAGACATATAAATGGTACCAATGTGTTTGCCTCGTCAAGATACGTCTTTCAATATGCAATATGACCTACTTTGTTCACCACTTGACCTTTACCTGAGGTCAAATGTCGAGGTTGACCTCACATTAACAAATTTATATCATTCGAAGCGCCTTTACAATGAAAACATGATGTCGTTAAAATAATTGTTGTATTACCATTAGTTAGCAAGTTATTAGCAAAACACTTTTCTGCCAAAAATATCCCTTTTGACCTTTAATGACCTCTGGAGCCTAAAATACTCACCTGAGCTCAAATTTGAGGACAACTAGGTCTATTACAAATTTCAAGAGTTTTCGATTGCTGTTCTGCATTTTCTACTAGCTGACACAGTTTCCGTAATAACTGGGGGTATCTGGAGCAAAGTCCCAAATCTGGAAATTTTGACCTTAGATGACTTCTAGTGACCTTGATATTGACCTGACCTAAAAAAGAGCTGAAGTACTTTTGATAGAGCATGTCTCGATCTATCTAACTGCGCTTCCGCTTGTCGCTACGTTGCGTGGTTTTCGAGATCATTGGTGGGATCTATCTCTTCAAGCGAATTTTTCGTCACAGTTTCAAGGATGTAATCATCCGCATCTTTTCCCACAACACTATCAACAATATACAAATTTTGACGTTCTGGTTCAGACATGATTTGCTTTTGGTGCTAGGCATGTATGGGAAACACAATACCGTCCTGCCCTTGGGCTTTCAATTTAATGATCTCACTTTTTTTGTTATCGAAAGCACCTCGGATCGATGACCGTACCGGTCATCGGAATTACCGGTACGGTCATTGGTACTTCCGATACAAAACTCTGCGAGATCATTAAATTGTCCCAGCCCCGGGCAGGATATATTATCCGTCCGTTCATATCGGGGACTGTTTCTTCGAATGTATGATACTCTCCGTCCGTTCATATCGGATGAATGGTGTGACGGGTGTCAAGGAAACTCCGAGACCTGCTGTTTAATATGTATATTTCCTAAACGTGCAAGTAAGCAAAGGCAATGCTTTATCGTCACCCTATACAACTCATGCGTAACTGCTTCAACATGATCATTGAATGTTGTGGCTGGGACACATACTGAAAACACGTACCGTCTGCGGTCTGCCCGTCATTCGGTCGTGTGTTCCGAGGGGTGCTACTATCGCTGTTACTATCCCTCTTCTAACAGCGCCCCCCCCCCCCTGCAGCGGAGTACAAATAGCTTCCTATCGCCTAGTTAGGGTAGATGGCACCGATGACAATCATTCAATATGCATGTCGCCTGAGCTGTACCACGCCCTCCTTGACTGCATATGTTGACTACATGAGACGGCGGGCAGCTCAATGTTGTTGGGTACCGAGCCGCCACTGTAGTACAGCCGTCTGACACCAGATGGCAGGGCAGTCAGCAGCTCCTCACCAGATGGCACAGTCGGGGTCGGTACAGTACTGCAGCCACGCCTCCAGGTGGCCTTGGTTGGCCTGCATTAGAGCTGTGTAGACGCTCAGCTGTGGACAGAACACAACACTGTTAATGTGATACCACGACGGGCACAGTTCACTATTCAAATGGACCCACCACTTCTTGTCAGATTTGAAGGTTTCCTGGGGCTAAAATGATTTGTTGTCACCTCAGCCATCTAACCAGTAACATAACCAGCCAATATGGCATTGGGTCCCGTAGTTTTGTACATAAAGCTCCACCCATGGTACCCATGGATACCGCACATGCAATCCTAAGGCGATCGGGTACTCAGACGGCAGTGCAAGCGTATGCAATGTATGATCCAAGTGCAGGTTTTGCTCAGGGACCCTTCCGGGGTCATCTGAGGTCATCCGAGGTCACCAACACCTTCGTTCAATAACTCTAAACTTAATGAAGAAGAGAAGTGTAACTTTCACCAATGTGTTTGTCTCGTAAGACACATCTCCTGATTGCAACATGACCTACTTGTCCACCACTGACCTTGACCTAGGCCATTTTTTTTCAAGTTGACCTAACATGATCAAATTTAATATTTAAAAAAGCGCCTTACGAACCCAAACACGATGGCTAACATTATGCGTTATTCTTGTTAGGTAAAAGTTATTCTCGAAAAATTTTTTGCCAAAAATTAGCCATTTTGGACACTAATGACCTTTAGAGCCTAAAACTATTGACCTGAGTTCATTTTTGAGGACATACTAGTGATGAAAATTCAATGGCTAGCGTTTTTTTTAACGTTATGTTTCTAGAAAAGCATAGTTCCGAAATTTGGGGCTCTGAGCGATGTCCTAAAATGGAAAATTTGCCTTCGATGACCCTGGGACCTGAGTTTGACGTGAGCGGGAAAGCAAGTATTAATTTATTCGAAATTATTTTGTGATATCGGTCAAATTTTTTTGTCGTACGTGGCGCTAGGAGGCAGCTAGAGGTGTGTGTTCAGGTTCAACCACCCCCCCCCCCAGTCGGCGAAGTAAATGCAGAGGCCCAGGCGTGGGTTAAAAAATAGGTATTTTTACTTAGCGCCCGAAGCGGCGCAAAATTTTACGGTTTGCCTATAAAACCAGAAAACATAGACTTGTAGAGAATTTCAAAAGCCTAAATATGCTATTCATTCAAATATCACCTTACATGAAAACGAAGACGATGACGATGCTCGTTATGACGATGGCCGACCGATTGACGCCGCGAAGGCGTAAAGTTTAATTTAGGTCGTGGGGAAAACGACAATTTAATATTGGACCAGACTCAGATTAACCCCATTGCATGGCCGCACATTGCAGTATATACAAGTATTGAAATTAATGTAGTTTTTTAATAAATATATATTTCGGATACTAAATTATCGATTGACCGTGGTAATTAAATGCTTATAACTTAGTATAGGAATAAATTATAACTTATACAAATGCGCCGAACGCAACAAACAATTGGTAGCAGATGGCAAATGGTTTGAAAACAGCAAGCAAACAGAACGGCTTTTCCGCCACATACATAGGTCCCTCATCTGAGACGCCTGGGACGAAATTGCTTGGAAAGATGGTCCTCTTTGTCCCACTGTTAGCATTTTGGTCCACTTGGACACAGAGCAAATAATACCTTCAACGGGGACTGCCAGACACTTAATTGAGTTCATTTCCAATTTCTCGATTTTATCATTAACCCGCGCCACGCACAGGGGTTGATTTCCGCCCCCCCCCTCAGTTTTTCAGATAGCGGAAAACGGCGGCGCGCAGCGCCGCCAAATTTCGTAACCTGTTTGGCAATCAATTAACCACACTTGGAAAAAATTTTACTGAGTCATCTCAGTCAGGCACAAGTCATGTCCAGTGACCTTACCTTAAAAAAGTTTGCAGTTGTGCCAAAAGCCACAGTCTTTTCGAAAGTTTGAAACTTGCAGGATTTCATAAGGAATATCATACTACAAATTCGTATGTCTCGGATTTTCTTATCGGTGACCAAAGGTCAGTCAATTTCCTGACCTCCCCATTATAAGTGAATGTGAAAATAAACAAATGCTTCCCTTTCAGAATAGCATTGGATCAGTAATCTTTCAGAATCATGCTATTTAGCTCATTCTAGATTATCAAGTCAATTGCTCTCAGTATTTCTGCAGGTCATCTGAGGTTCATCTGTGGTCATCAGCAATTATTTGCCTAAAAACTCTTGATAGAAGAGATAGAACGAATATAGTTGACACCACTGTGTTCGTCTCGTCTGGCCGCGTTGCCCCATATGCAACATACCTACCTGGTCATCAAATGGACCTTTGACCTAAGTCAATTTTTAATTTGAACCTTATCAGCTCACCGTGTATATATTTTCAAAGCGCCTCAATGAGACAAACACCGATGGCGTTCAAAATGATCTCCCTATCTTTGTAGGTGACATGCTATTCACGACAAAACTGTTTGACTAAAAAACAGTATTTTTACCTTTCATGACCTTCGGAGCCTAACTATTGCATCTGAGATCAACTTTGAGGACATACATGCGATTGCAAATTAAATAGCCATTCGATTGCTTTCTCTAATCGTTTGTCCTAGCTATCATAGTTTCGAAGATAATCGGGTTCTGAAAGAGTCCTAAAACCGAAAATCTGAACCTTTGGTGACCACTGTGACCTCAATTGTGACCCATCGTGTGTCAAACCGGTCTTACGACCGGCGGCCGATCCGCCCGGCGGACCGCCGCCATAGGAATTCGACCGCTTTAAGTCAGTTTTCAGTGATTTGTTACAACAACTATGTGACTTATTCAAAATATTTCTCTGAATCAGAGAGGAAAAAAAGCATTTTGAATCCAACCGTGCTGCTTTCACGTTCTATCTTTGAAGCTGTGCCCCGTTTTGTGTTATATCCACATGTTCCTACTAGTTTTACGTGTTATCCGCTGAAAACTGGGTCTCTGAGCGTGACCTAGCCGCATATTTCATTCGATGCATCAAAACTATTTGAGTTATAAATATGTCTGTGGCTCCACAAAGCCGAATACCCGAACAAAATCTTGATCAATCTCGTTGCATTCCGTTTAAAACCTGTGCCCCTTTAACGTTTAATGCCAAATCCGTGCATAACAATGTGAACGACTGCATGATGCCTCACTTGACAACATTAATTTGGCGACCCATTTTAGTCACTCAAATTTTCAAATTCTCTTGATATTGTCAGATATACTTGGGCAGCTTACATACATCATTATATATTATGATCTAGTTGTTCACTAGATCATAATATAATAATATACTTTACTAAGTAGCGATTACTTACTTTAAGTTTACTTAAGTAGAAACTATTATCTGTAGTTAAGTGCCATCTATGGTCAGGATTGTACTTATTCCCTGTCGTTACGACGCCTGGTTTGACAAGCCATGCCTGATCCAAGAAAAAGACTGAAATACTTTCTATAGAGCTTGCCTAAGCTATCTTAAAGCCGTTTCCGCTGTCGCTACGTGCCGTAGTTTTGAGATCTCACGGTGGTTGAAATCAACCCCCCCTGCCAGTTCCGTTCACGCAACCCCCCTGCAGTGCGCGGGGTTAAACAATGCGTATTTTGTGTCATGCTGCGAGCGCGAGAAATTTTCTAGTTTTTTACTAGGCGGCTGCTATTTTGACTGTTGACAAAAACAATTTTTACAGCGTACGTTCGACCGTTTTTTTTTTGTTTTTTTTTTTTTTGGGGGGGCAATAACATAAGTCTCAACTCTGGGGGTAGCATGCCCTTTGGCCCCCCTGGATCCGCCATTGCCAACAGTTAGGTGAATAGTGAATGTTTATAGTGAAACGGCCAAGAAGTGTCCCTCTATATGCAGAGTGTTTCAAATAGTTTTGCCCATTGGTCAAATGCGATTGCAAAAAGGATTATGACATGTGCTGTTGAGTTCTGACCGCCACCGGTCATCGTGATCTACAATCCGATGCTAATGCAAATAAAATACTATTTTCATTTTAATATTTGTCATCATACCGAGCTCTGCAACCAGAAAAAGAAAAGGGTTACCTGTGGCTTGGCTACAATTACAGTCTAATTTCAATATGAAAATGTGGTTTTCCACTACCTAAAATGTACATTTTCACGCCGATTCGCGGCGTCGCATCGGTTGCCATCGTCATAACGAAGCCATCGTCATTGTCTTCGGTTCGTCTTAACTCTGAATTTAATGAATAACATTTTTAGCTCCTTATCCTCAACAAGGCCCATCGCCTTGATTTTTGGGTTTTATCAGAAAAACCAGAACAGAAATGTAAACGGTGCTAACTAACTAAATGCCTATTATTATATGGAAATCCACATTAAAAATGCTGCAAAGGCACGCAACCACGCCCCCAAAAAATGGGTTTACAATTTTCGTCATTTAGCCGAACCCCCCCCCCCTCCCCACTCAATAATTATCGGTGACGCCCCTGCGAGTTGGTATGAGATTAACGTTATTACACCTTTTTGCACTCGCATTTGACCACTAAACATTACTGTTTGAACGGCGATTTCAACAATCATCATTCGACAAAACAGATCGGCTGCTGGCGCCCGAATTTAACAGATGAACAAAACAATTTGAACACTAGTCACTAGATTACTCATTCTGCAAAACTGTTTGATAATTCAACATGATTTTGACCATGATCGAAAAAAAATCCCACTTCGCTATTATTTAGCTTTTGTGCGTTGACGGAAGTAAATGGGCGATCAAAATAACTGCTCGTCGGTCTGCCGATAACTTCATTTCACTGCGATTCATTTTACCTAGTGCCGATCTGTTTTGGAGATTATTGAAAGTTTTGCTCAATGGCGAGTTGTAATGGAATACCGATTAATAGTTATGGCGAATAGTGAAAGTTTATGGGGAAACGGTAAGAAGTGGTGCATAGTGTGCATAGATGCATAGTGTTTAAAATGGTTTTGCCCATTGGTCAAATGCGATTGCAAAATGGTGTATTGCTTATGTGTGTACTGTGTATATGCTACGGATTGTCGCGTTTTGCGTTTCTTTAAGTGTCTTTTCTTTCGAAAAAGGTGTTTTTTTCAAACAAAAAAATGTTTTCCCGAAAAAGTGAGTTTTTCCCAAAAAGTAATTTTTTAACATTTGGAATACCATTTAACATTTGGAATAAGGTGATCGGCCTAATCTGCAGATACAAAAATTATACTTTTTGCCACACAAAGATGCCTCCCACGGATAGAGTCTAGATCCGCCAGTGCCGAAAGTTGCCCCCCCTTCAAAGTGAGCGGCTACATCCGCCCCTGCTCTGGTTACGTTACCCGGCTTCTGACCGGTGGCTCTGGACACGCTACCCGGCTTCTGACCGGTGGCTCTGGACCCGTTACCCGGTTTCTGACGGGTTCTGACGGGTTTCGAGTTGAGCACGTTGTAGAGTGTGGCAGTGCTGAGGTTGACCGCTCCCAGCTGGTCCATGCAGCGCACACCGGGCCCACGCCGGTTATCGAAGAACGGCGGCTGCTTCCAGTGGTCATAGTTGGTCTGCAATAGGTACCTGGGGACAGCACGAACGTGACGCACGCTGCATAGGCGTAGGATTTAGGAACAGGGGAGGGGGGCAAGAGGCCATGGCCCCCACTTTCTACTAAAAAAATCATTTAGATCTTGTGTTACATGATGCAAATTGCATAGAGTAAAAGCCAAGACTAGAAGAGCTTAAATTTGCAACGAAGTTTCAGATAGCGGATTGGGTTTCTCTCAAAGCAATAAGATCAAAGCATTCACTTTTTGTGACGTAACCATTGAAAGCA
The DNA here is from genome assembly GCA_014673585.1 of Semibalanus balanoides. NCBI lineage: Eukaryota > Metazoa > Arthropoda > Thecostraca > Balanomorpha > Balanidae > Semibalanus > Semibalanus balanoides. The sequence goes on from VOPJ01005636.1 coordinate 18,906, forward strand.
TGTATTTAAAAACAAAACGATTTGAACACCAGTAATAACAGTAAAGCAAAACGAAAATGGTGCGGGTGCGAGTTCTACAGATAGCTTTGTGTTGGCAGATGAATTCGTTGCTGAGTTGTGCTCTTCTCACCATTTCGATTGTTGCGTGACGGAGGGAGTGCCCAGCTGCCAGATATCCGCCTTGTACTGATCGCGGGTGATGACACAGCCCTAGAAACAGGCACGCCGTTCAGTGAGGCACACAGAGAGGCAGACACACCGTGAGGCACACAGACAGATATCGTGCAGCAGCTGATCTGCAATTTAGTCGTGGTGCTAATTATGGAAGCTTGAATGAGCTTCCATAATTACTTGAAGGAGCTTGCATTGGAATGGTTCGTCTCGTATCTGTCTGATAGACGCCAGAGAGTTATCGTTCAACGGCAACCCTCGACTGGAAACCGGTTGACCCTAGCTCCGGCGTTCCAGAAAGGATCGCTTTTTGGCTGCCCCTTCTCTTTTTCTTATGTTCAAAAACGATCTACCGAGTTAAATGGAATCCGCGGCTGCCTTTTTGGTATGCCGACGATGTTAAAATTTTTCACACGCAAAATCACCTCCCCAGCTGACGGACTGTTACTGCAGCGGGATCTCAGTCTTCTGTCAGCCTGGTCCGTCAGGTGGGGAACTCACTCTTACCGTGCGAAATGCAAATCGTCTTACGATGACTTCAGACGTGCACCGTCCAGACCATATTGTATCAATTAGTACCGAACTCGATCATGTAAAGCAAAATTAGGTGAGCCTCGGCGTAACACTAGACTCAAATTAAAACCTTTGCATCAGATGTTCCTCTGACATAAGTCCAGTAGAGCTAACCGAGCGCTTGGCCTCCTTACTCGTTCTTTTCAAGTCGGTACTAGCACTTCAAAATTCAACCGCAGCGCAGTGATAGCTGTGTACTTCGCGAACGTGCGTTCAATTTTAGAATACTGTAGCGTTTGTAACGTCGCTTACATAGAGTCGCCTTACAGCCGGTTTTCTTTTCATCATTCAGGGTATGGGCAAGCTGGCCGCCGACAAAAACCGTCGGCCGGTATATGACGGTTACTACGCTGGCGGTGTAGTGGGGGCGGAGACGTGGCCCAGATTTTATGCACCTCTCAGAAAGTCTGCCACAAACAGCCGCAAATCACCTGAATAAGAAGTCAGACGCACTGCGCCGCCGCCCCAATAACAGTCGCAGAGTCTGACGCCAGCGCCACCGGAATTCCGCCCGAAGAGGGTGCGACGTTTTTGAGGGTCCGGAAGGGGGAAACCAGACGGGATAGGAGCGTCCGGCCGACGCGCTCTCCTCCTGACCGGCGGCGAGAAAGGGCGGTAAATCTCCCGCGGGGAAACCGATCCAAGGACGCCGGATCTTAAGGCACAGGGGGAACAGCCATCGGGGCGCGTTATGGCCAAACACCGCGCTGACGGGGTCCGACCCACCGGGAAGTTCGCGCGGCGGCCGGTGTATGGCAATACCGCAGCCGCGCCGGGCGGGGTATGCCACTTGGCAAACGGAAGCCGGCGGGCCTCGAATGACCCGGCAGCGGACGCGACAACCCGAGTCGGATATACGTCTAACAAGAGCCGCGAAGCAGCGTCTGTGAGGCCGGACGGCAATCAATCATCTGCATAGGAAGATGGCGGCGCCAGAAGAAAGCCTCGGACACGCAAGGATCAAATGAAAGAAAGCGGGGGAAACAATCAAGGTATATCTAGACGGGGAGTTTGTTAAATACTGAAGAAAGCAGTTGTGACCGGCCAGAGCTCTAGAGACCACCAGGCCAGCCGGACCAGTCAGTCAGGAGCAGACCCACCAGACGAGGCAGTGAGGACCCGCCACCGATAGAGGCAGACGAGAACCGGTGACAGGCTCACTCGGACAGTCGCTATGTAGGATCAGACCACTAGGAGGAGGAGTGGGGACCAGAGACTCCGCACAGAAGAGGTCATGAAACCACCAGAGCGAGAAGTGATGGGAGGCAGATAGCCCAGATGGGTCTCCTGGATGCCGCGAGGTCATCAAACCCAGACAGTGAAGGAGGTGGTGAAAACGCAGAAGGAGCCGCATCAAGTGACTTCAATGTAGCTTCTACGGCGCACCTCGACCCCACCAAGTAAGGTCATTCGGCTGGTCTCCCGTCCTCCCAGATTTCCATATCCACCCACCCCGGTCTTAATCATTACATTACCATATGCCCTGGGGCTAACAGAGAGATAGATATATGAGGAGGAGCCGGACCAGGGGGTATCAGTGAGAGAATTTGTTCCAATTGGTAAGGTAGGTCATTGAGGTTTGGAATGGGATGCGTTGAATTGGGGGCGAGGTATGTGGGTGAGGGGTCCGACTGATGAAGGGAACAGGGGAGGATAATTAATCATGTACGTAAGTGCCGGGAACAGAGTGGCTTGTAAGGGCGTTTGTAGGGGAGAGGCAGTTAACCAGGTTTTGGGGGCTCAGTGGAAACGGCGGTGAGTACAGTGCTCTCTTCGTAAAGCGTGTTGATGTTTTGAAGAGGCAGGGGGTGACGTGCTTTCTTGAGCAGCTGAGCCGACGGTCCCGCGTATACATGGTCTGACTACGGCGGTGCAGCGAGGAGGGAAGTGGGGTGAATGAGGTGTTAGGGTCTTAGAGGTTAGGGCTGGGTGTTTGGATGTTTCATGGGGGCCAGAGAGGGTCGATGTCGGAGGTCGGGGGGCGGTTATAGAATGGTCAGGCCCGGCGCGGGGTGCGACCGGGTGCGGACTTGTAAATCATATGCGACGTGTGACTCCCAGAGCAGGGCACGTGGTAGAAGGAACTGGGAAGAAGAGGGCGGGCAGTGATTGAATCTGGGATGTCGTGTGGAAAGCGGACGGGTGCGCAGTTTTGCTGTATTTTGGGAGGCCATGAGTACATGCGCACCGTATAGTTGGGGCTAGCCCAAAGGTTAAAAACGTGTGTCACGTGTAAGTAATTATCTGTCGAATGGAGAGAATGGACCAAGGGCATTTAAAGAAGGCTGGGGGACGCTAATAGGTCAAGTAGGATGGGAATGAGTCAGCTATACCTGATACTAAGCTATACTTAAGCTCCAGGATAAACGGCGACTCCTAGATATCGGGGGATGCGATGCTCGTCCTGGAGCCGCGAAAACCAGGCCAGCCAAACCACACGCAGTATTATCGTCAACGTTCTGGTGCCCGTAGTGGCGGGTATGCACCAACTCCTGTGGAAATGTTGCATTCACCACTGCATGAGTTCTGACGTCTCGAGGGAGGAGTTCAGGGGTTGGAACCAATTCGTTTCGTTTATTAAGGCGTGTGAATCAGAAGTAAAGTCGATTATCCGATATCGAGTCCTAACCAAAATCTGAATTAGAGCCATTATGGATCTGGCCGCCGCGATGCAGGACGATGCGCATTACGACACGGGGACATAATGGCATTAGCTAACGAATCATTTTCGTTTCAATACGCTCAGGGGCTCCACGCTAAGATGAGTTGAACTTACACGCTTAAGAGATAGGCCTGGTCTTTGTGCTTAGTCATATACGGCTCTTCATTTAAATACGTGCCTTCGTTGCTGAGCCCAACATAAGACGCTTGTCAAATCGACCGTTCGGGCGGTGGGCGGCCAATCCGGGGCGTGCCACGGCACGCGCAGCTTGTCACACAAAACTTGACGCCAAGTTGCTTGCCGACTGGGCGAAAAAGGCCGCGTCTGTCCGCATCGATAAAGAAGCGATTTCCATTCGGTACGTGAGGATAATTAAATCGATTTTTTCGAGTTTCCCTAACAGCTGCTGGGCTGAATATGATGCTGCGTTTTCCATCAGCCTGCTGATAATGCTCAATCGGCTAAATTATATCGGTGGGGCCCGTGAGCAAAATCGTTAAACTCAGTTTGAATATATAACGCTCAAATCTCGATAAGAGCTTTAAGGCTATATGTTGCAACATAGAAACTAAAAGTCAATTTAATATTTCTATCATCGGTTATTCGTGTTTTGACATTAATTATGGGTACTACCCTTTGTATAAAAACCTGAAGTTGAAGAGATTCGTTTAAGCGTTAAAAGTTGAGCGATTGAGTACATGACCAGATTCAAAATCGGCTTTTCAAACTGTTTACTGGGGATTCAAGTCAATAGGTGGCTCTTCGATTTTTCGATCCGTTCAGAACATTCTTGACAAAGTGACAGCGACTCAGTTGAATTTAAAGGTTATCAAGACGGCTCGGTTACATCGAGTCAGGAATTCAACCGAGGGTATCACAATTTCGTATTAAAAACCGCAGGATTATGCATTGAAGCCGGCATAAAACTGATATATGCTCAACGTTCATTTGGGCTGCTCAGCATTATGAATACGACTGAACACACGGTAACTTTGGGCGGATCAGGCTTGGCTATTAGTCCCTGAAAAGAGGGACAAAGGAGATCCGCTCGAGTGCTTGTTCATTTGTACGCAGCGGTATAAACGATGCGTTGGAGCATGGAATTGATTTGCTTTGGCATCGCAGATGTAACAATCTAATATTCATACATACATACAATACGACTGACATACAGTGACCATACATGACACAGCACACACGCATACACACCACACACACACGACTCACACACAACACACACGCATACCACATACACATAGCCATGCACATTACACTACGCATACGCACACACACACACACACACACACATCCGTAAATACCAGCATAGCACACACCACAACACACACACACACACGACACACACTACACACACACGACACACAGCACACGCACACAACAGCACACACACACACGCACACACGACACACACACAACAGCCACGCACACACCGCACACTAGCAACACACACGACACACACACCGACGAACGCGACACACACAAGACACCACACAGTACACACACACACACATGACGCACACACACCACTACACCACACAACACACTCAACAACAACACGAAACACGACCCATAGGAAGCACACACATGCGGTGTATACAGTACACGCTTATAACGGCGGGGTATGCAGACGAAGTATTCCCATCGCCACGGTATGTATAACGCGCATACACGTACTTACCGGTTACTGGACATACTCGCATACATGCTTACCGCATCATATGACTGTAGGCGCGCACACATACGGCGGATTATAGGAATGACATGCACACAACACCACACACACACACACACGACACAACACACACAGGCACATATCACACATACACACAACACACACACACACACACACACACAAACAACAGCACAAACACACATACACTATAGCACATTACACAATACACACATCACGACACACACCACACAACAAACACACGAACACACGCATAGGAAACTACACACATGCGGTGTAATGTATTATACACGTTATACCGCGGGTGTGGTGCAGACGAGATTCCGCGCCACTACGTGGTGTGATTCGCGCCATACACGTACATAACACGTTACTGAACATGAGGTGTTAACGGATGACATACCTATACAGTAGACATAACGATGATGCATACAGGCACATACTCATAACCAAGGACTACGGCGCATACACAGGGAGCGGACAGTAGACGCTCACATACATACTACATCATCTTACTTATACGATGATTCATGCATACATACACACACAATACACACACACCACAACACACCACACACACAACACACACACACACACACACACACCGCATACCCACCACACACACACACACACACACACAACACACACATAATGTGTAGCCTAACGAGAGTGTGGCACACCATACGCGCTGGAACAGAGAACAGAATTATATGCGTGCATAACACATATGCATAGTATACAGGCACGCCCAAGCAACACAACGTCTCGGCGCAATTGCGAAAGGTTCGCATGCTTATGCGCATGCATGCGGGCATATGTAATGCAGTAGAACGCACTCACGTGTTGAACTAAGAGGATTAAGAAAGAATGAGAAGTGACGGACGTTGAACGATTAACATCGCAATCCATAGCCGGCAGTACGAAGGAGATATGTCGCTGTACCTCTGTGTACATTTGATGCTGCTCGACAATGATCTTATCGCTGAAGGACCTGTGGGATTGTCATACGAGAGAGGTATGTGGTTGTGAGGGTTTATGAGCGCCAAATGGGAGCGCCCGGATTTAACAATAAGAGCTGAGAGTTTGGTTTATTGGCTAGGTGCAGCTTTGATTTCACTGGGTCATTACGCTGTAAGACGCTGGGTTAGTTGGAGTGATGAAGGCAGATAAGTTGAGCGGGAGGAATAGTACCGCCGGGGTGAGGTGGTTGAAGGCGAGGGATTTGATGCCGTCAGAGGAAGAGATCGGGGTCGAGATGTTGAAGCGGGTGATGAATGGGTTTAGGAGAGTGCCGCCCCCGGAGGGAGATATATCTTAGGTCCACCGAGGGGAGCCACTGTGATGCATGCGGAAACGAACAAGCCACATGGCGCTTTTTGTATCGCACACATGCGAAGATCTGTTGCTCTCGCCGGCTTTACGGACGGATTTACTCGAGCGACTTAGGGTCCATCGTGGAGCCCTCCTGGGGGCGTACGGTCCAACCGGGCGGCTATCGTATGAAGTACCACGACCTGCGGAGATGTTAGGATCAGGCAAACGCGGCGAAGGGGAAACGCCGCCGCGTGACTGATTAGGTCCATCGTGCTGGCGCAGGTGATTGCAATAAAGCCGGCGTGCGAAATTCAGCCGTTACTGTTCAATGTAGGCTCTGAGCGCACGACGTCGAGTTTTTCCCATAGGAACGCGATGCAGGTGGAAGAGGAGTGTGAGGCGGGGCTGGAAGGAGCCGATAGCGGAGAAGTGGTGTGAGGTGCACCGCCAGGAGGGACAGCGGAGGAATTAGGTCACCGAGGGAGGTTCTGCGATGCCTGGCCGATCGCCAGAATGCACAGCGATTCATGGTTCATAACGCGCAACTCTTGTCTCTCCGTGTGCGGATGAATTTTAGGATTATGGTCCAGTTGCGGAACTCCCAGGTTGTCCGGAAGGCCGAGAGAGATATAAGTAAGAATGAGGAGACGCGGGAAGAGTGTTAGTATATGGTGGCGAACGCCGGCGAAGGAAACGCCGCCGGACTGTATTTAGGTGCCATCGTGGCTGCCAAGGTGATTGCAGACGAAGGCCGGGCGTAGCGTAATGCGCCGTTACTTGCTAAGTACTCTGAGGTCCGTGCGACCGCTTGATTTTTAATAGGAAATGGAGACGAAGGGAGAAGTATATATGGGCGCAGTAAGACGAGATATTTCTAGAAAAGAAAGGGAAATTAACTATTGGTGGGAAGGTTTGGGTCGGGGAGGGTATGAAGGTGAGGAAGTAATGTTTGACGCGATGTAAAGTAATAGGGCGATGTAAAAGGGAATTGTTTGTGTTGGGGCGAAGCACGGGAACCAATGTAGGGAAGGGATACCCCACGACCGATTATCTGTCAAGAATATACTCGTTAGTTCCTGTGTCGGTGGGAGACCTTGTCCTTATATCCACCAACTCCACCAAACTCCAATTACCATCATGACATGCCTTTATCCGAGCAGCGGGAGATCCTATATGTATGACTAAAGACCTGGCCAGCCTCAATCACAAATTAATTCTGTGGCGAGGTCAGGTGAAGCGCCATTGCGATCAAATTCACATGTATTCGCGGGGTTTCAAGAAAGCTCGAAAGTTGGAAACGGCAAGGAATATTTGAATCGCCAATACCACAAATCGATTCGCCGAGTCAGAAACCCCCGCATACAAAATTTTGGAAAATGTTGCAGATTGTTGCAGAATGTTGCAAAGACGCTGTGAATGGTTTTTGCAGATGAAGTCGGAGAAGCCTATTTTCATTCCCACTGAGATCAGCGGCCTAAAATTGGTTTCTAAGTAGATTTTTTCGGAAAATGTTTTTTGCAATTTTGACCGCCCCATGCAATGTTGCCAAAACCGATTGCACGCATAACACGTGGTCTGGGCGGAGGGCGGAAGAAGCCTAGCTCCCACACTGTGCGGGTTGATCGAGTGCGAACACAAATTCTTCAATTTGGCTACTTACTCATAACAACTCCTCCGGACAAGCTAAATTATCTTTCTTATGGTAGCCTTCTGCTCCATTTCAAAATTCTCCTTGCATGCACGCAGAGTGCAGTACGATCTGCTGCTTGAGGAACATCCTGCGGGAAAAGTGGACTCTCGGGTCCCTGCTCGAGTCGTTTCCCCTGCACGTGCCGCCTCGATCGGACGCACCGTCCTCTCTTTTTACTGTGCCTCGAGCAGCGGGTAACGAACTGTAAGACTCAGGGAATGTTCTGGCCGGCTCTCTAGAGCAATGATGCCTTTTTAGGAGTGCTTTTAACGCAGACATCTTTTATGACAGTTTTGGAGCTTTTAAAACCCCAGGTGTTGAAAGTACGTTTTACCCTGTCAGTTGTCGCTGTAGCATTTAGGCTGTGCGATGATTGTATGTGTGCTGTGTGGTGGTATTATTGTTTTGTCTTATATTCATGACTTCGCCTGTCAGTGGAGCGTAGCTCTGTTGGCGATCAACGAAAAAAATAAAATAGATGGAGCAAAAAAGACAGCGCTGCAAGAGGAAACGTCTCTTTTATTTCTTATTCCAATGTAATATTTTAACATCAAAATAATCCATCATACTTAGGTGATTAAATTCGCGAAGATGTAACTGAGTAAACGGCGCGCCCTTTACACGTGTCTTGGAGGCGGGAGTGGGGAAAACCGCTCACCCCAATGTTTCATTCGATGATAGCGGAAAAACGGTGGTGTGCAGCGTCGCCTTTTTTGCATACCTGTTCGTAAATTACCTTTCCACTTTATGTGTAATATCTGACTCCGGGTCACGTCAGGTCAGGTCACCAGACCAGGTCACGTGATGACCCCATCTTCAAAAGTTTGCGGTTGCACCACAGACCACAGCCATAGTTTTTGACCGATCAGTTTAAGAATTACAGGATTTCATAAGGTCATAGGTACCTACAATTTTATCATCTCGGATTTGGCATATCGGTGACCTATAGGGTCGCGTCAACTTCGTGATGTAATTCTAATCGTATTCGTCTTCGAATTCTAATCGACAACTTCGTGGTCGCGTCAACTTTCGTGTCAATGAGGAAATATACAAATGCTTTATATTCTAAGGATATACATGATCCCAGTCAAATTTGTTCTGGATCATGTTATCCTACGATATTCTTGATGATACATGAGCAATTTTCGCTCAGTGACACCTACAGGATCAGAAGGGTCATATAAGGTCACCAACATTTGTGTGTCAATAACTCTCGACAGAATGAAGACAGACAGAGATATAACCACCACATATGGACTTGTCTCGTCGAGACACGTCTCTCAGCATGCAACATTTTCTACTTGGGTCACCACTTGACCTTGACCTGAGGTAAAATATCTCAGTTGACCTTACCTGGTTAACATGAATATTAGAGTTCGACATGGCTGACATTTTACCTCGGCCTTGCCGCCCCACAACCACAGCCCGCATCACAGCCATTCTCAAATGGCAATGGCTGGCTGTTGGCCAGCCATGAGGATTTTTGAAATTTAATGTTGTGTTTATTTTCAGTCTGCTGCTATGGCAACATGCCAAGGCTTCTTTTAACCATGATTGGTTTGATAATGTCGATTAAAAAAATCCCATGCAGACTATGCAGCCACAGCTATGTAGCCATAGCCATGATCTGGAGATTTTCCAGTCCGGCCATTAGCCGACTGGTTCGGCCGGCCATGGGGATAGCCGCCTCAGTAGACCTCCAATGAATTTGTCACGAAGCGCCTTGACGAGACATCATGATGGCGTCAAACGTATTGCTATATCTATATTTGGTAAACAGTTATTTGCAGATATTTTGTGTAAGCAGAAATATGCTTAATGACCTTTGATGACCTCTGGAGCCTAGCCTATTGATATGAGCTCAAAATTGAGGAAATATAGGCGACTGCATATATTAAGTGGTTTCGTTTGCTTTTACCGTTTGTTCCTAGCTTTCATAGTTCCCCGCTGTATTTTTGGGTGTCTGGAGTGAATTCCTAAATCTGGGAAATATTATCTTTGATGACCTTTGGTGTCTTCAATGTTGACTTGACCTAAAAAGACCGATATACTTTCGATAAATCTTCTCCCGAGCTATCTAACGCTGTTTTCCGCTTGTCGCTACGTTACGTGTTTTTCGATATTTTTTTTTTTTTGGGGGGGGGGGCGAAATCCTCACCCTCTTATTATCAAAGACCCTTCAGGGTGCATGTTTTAACCTTATTCATTACGGGCGGTCATAATTACGTTAACGTGCGGGGGGCAGATTCTACCCCCCTCCCCCAGAGATCTTGATAACCGCTCGGTGGATTTCGATGAGGCAAACACGATTCGATTCGTCATTACAATTTTTATAGGGCCATATATTTTTTTTTGGGGGGGGGCAAAAGTGGCGTAAAAAATACGAAAATTGTGGATGTTTTCTAAAAGATCATTGTCATATAGCTAAGCCAATTTTACGCAACATACTTTTTTAAGCTTGAATTTGACTGGATTCCAATAAATAACAAAACAAGTACAAAACAAAATCATGTGCGTATTCAGGTGATCTAGAATGGAAATATTTTATTATAATAAATATGTGCTGTTCATAATTGTTTGTGGCGATATGAATGTCATACACTGGCGGATCCAGAGCATTGGCTGCACGTGTTATTTTCGGGGGGGGCTAATAAAAAGTTTCAACTAATTTGGAAAACTAATTGGATTAAGCTTCCTTGTACCTTATTGAACGGTTTTAAACAAACATGTTTGTTTAAAACCGTTCAATAAGGTACAAGGAAGCATAATCCAATTAGTTTTTCAAATTAGTTTTCCAAAAGAACTTTCACAAAGGCATGTGTGAAGTTCATTCGATTTCCTTGTACATAAGACAATTTGGCAAATTTGGCCGATTTCAGGAGATTGGGGGAGGGGCTTAAGCCCTCCTTGGATCCGCTAGTGACGTCATATGGGGGATTATTTGCTGTAATTTGTTTAATGTAGGTAATATATTGCAAATAGGCGGATCCAGGTAAACAACGTGGGGGCACCATGCACGTAACGCCTTTGTATCATCTTGCTCATTTAATTTGAAGGTGAACCTAGTTTCAGGAAAGGTATCACATCCTTTTTTGTTAACCTGAGTGCGCCTCTGCCAAAAATTTATACAATCCTAGTATTTGTTATGCATATTGCAGTGAAAAGGTTTCTGACGCATTTATTGCACCGTTAACTACGAAGGAAGTTTGCGCCACACAACTACATTTGTAACACCCTCCAAAAACGAGCCTGGCACCGCCTCTACTGGACCGATATTGTCAAAATGTTGACGCAACACTTGAAAAACAATGTTGGGAAAAGTTAAAATTTCAACACGCACAGCACTCTTAGGAGCAGCAAGCAAAAACACCGAGGAAAGGTGGAATCTGCCCCCGCAAGGAATTAAGTTAACCCCCAATAAACAAACTTATTTAATGAACGTCTAATGGGAGATGAGGAGGTTAAGGTGAAGAACCCTCACCAAGTTGGACAGGCAGTGACCTCAGGACTTGACTGACCTCTGTGGAGCTGTTGCCCCCCAGGATGAAGTAGACGGGCGCCATCAGAGCCGTCTTGGCCAGCTGCTTCTGAACAGACGTGTAGTCGGTGCCGTTCTCCAGCACCTATGTACAGAAGGCGGTACACATAGATAGCACGTGACCACAACTGGTGGCTGGCAAGTGCGTACAAAGTTGAGGAAGGCACATGGTGCTGGGATAACTGTCGTCAATTGTTGCTGTTTTGTTGCGATATTCATATGCCGATGAGCAAGGGCGGATCCAGCATTGTGCTCTTTTTGTGTGTGGGGGGGGGGGGCAAATCCATGCGTATTTCCAACACAGTTTTGAGCGGAAAGGTACGTAGACCATGCAGCCGTTACGAGAAGTAGTTGACCGGGGGGGGGGGGGGTACAGACCGTAGCCGGTCATCGATAAATTGTTGACCGGGATGGTTGGGACTTCACGTCTTCAGAAAAAGGGGCGTCGTCGATAGTTTTTAAGTTAATGATTCCAGCTGAAATGACGAAAAATAACCCCATTTTAATGCGTTTTTGTCATTCCTTTGCAGCATTCCTAATGTTAATTTTCATGTTATAGTAATATACTGGTTATTGGTTCAACTTTTTGAACGATTTAATCACATTCAATTTTGGAACATTAATGATATGAACTCAGCATTGACTGTGGAGGGGGGCATGTACCGCCCCCTGCCGTTTTTTCGCTATAACTCAATAAATATTTGCGCTATCAACGTGAAACTTCGGATACCTTATTTTGCATAAATTGCAAGATAGGTATAGTCTCACGGTCTGGTCCCAAAATCAAAATTACGTTTTCCACGACTTAAAAGTAAAAATATCATCCAAACGGTAGGTACCGCAAACCCCCATCAACTACCCATCACTACCCACGTGAGCATATAGGCTGCCAGCTACCCGCAAGTACCCACAAGTACAATTTGTCATTATTGTGTCTGGCATTTTGTTTTTGTTCAATGCTGAACTGTTTGGTGTTGAATGTTGATCTCTTTTCACTAACTGAGGTGCCTACTGCCTATATTGGTTCAAGCATCGGAATGCCCATCACAATCCCTATTTTTTCAACTTATTGAAGTTGTGTTACCCGCTAACTACCCACTTCATCCAAATTATCGCTTGTGCTACCCGCTACTACCCACGTGGGTAGTAACTACCCACATCTGGTGGGTAGGTGGGTAGAAAAGTGGCACCTCTACTGCAAATGCTTGAATACACGCATACAAAATAGGGGATATTTTTCCGTTATTTCAGTCGAAATGATTCATTAAAATTTGATCGACGACACCTCTCCCCACAAGACATGAAGTATAATCATGCTCTACAGTTGCTGACGGGTTGCTGACGGGCTGACAGCTAACGATCTGCTACCTCCGGTCAACAACTTATCGCTGATGGTCTGCTACCACCCCGCTCAACAACTGTGTGGGACTACGCAACTGGATTCCCCCCCCCCAATAAAAAATGGATCCGCATTTTGCGCCACCAATATTGGCAAATAAGTATATTTGTCATCGTATTATCTATGGATTTGGACGTCTTTTCTGAGAGAGGACGAGATTGTAGTCATTCCTTACAGTATATAAATGCATTATGGAAAACAACCCCTAAGGGCGCCAGCTTTGAATGAGCGATCCGGGTCCAAATGGCCGGGGACTGAATGCCCTTATGCTCGGTAGGCCACCGCGTCCCAGTTTTGGTTTAGTTTATGCTCAGTAATTATTGGGTGCCGAACTCATAAGAACATCTCAGATATTTCCGATAGTGAGGCCAAGCTAATTACTATGAAAAAGCAGCTAGCTGTCAGCTGATGTGCAATGTGACGGCTATGATTGGCTGACCTGTCGAGTGATGACGGTGTTCCACTGGACCTTGGCTCCTCCAAACGCCCACTCCAGCATGTACCACAAGCCAGGCTTGGTAGTGAACCGCTCATCAATCGACAGCGTGAACAGGCCCTGCAGTGCACCATAGACAAACATCACAACTGCGGCCATTTCTTGCCACTCGAACGCATCACATTACGTGACGTTATCTGTATCAGGTGGAAATGTAAGCTGTACCGCATCACATCTGTATCAGATGGAGATTTAGGCTGTACCGTATCACATCTGTATCAGTTAGAGATTTAGGCTGTACCGCATCACATCTGTATCAGATAGAGATTTAGGCTGTACCGTATCACATCTGAATCAGATGGAGATTTAGGCTGTACCGCATCACATCTGTATCAGTTAGAAATTTAGGCTGTACCGCATCACATCTGTATCAGTTAGAGATTTAGGCTGTACCGCATCACATCTGTATCAGTTAGAGATTTAGGCTGTACCGCATCACATCACTGTAAGGCGGTACAGCCCACATCTCCAAGAAATGGCAGCGCCAGCCACGACATACGATGTACAGAACAGAACTCCCTTCACACTCACTCACGTTAGCTGCTACTCGGCTGAGCGATTTTCTTCCACAGACCACAGTGACATAACCAAAGGCTAATAACCACTTCAGCAAGTCTACTCAAGCACAATTTGTCACGAACTCATTATTCTACGTTACATTCGTGAATATTCAGGGCATACTTATTCTTAGCCTCTAAGGGGCAGCATTGTGCTATTATCAAATGACCTGTCTCAACGCATAACTATAGGCTATAGCATGTTAAGTTGTGTCCGTGCCAGCTGTGCTGGCTGTGCTGGCCGTGCTGGCCGTGCTGAGGACGTACCGGTCGTACTCCTGTGAGAACGCCCACCATGCCAGCGAAGCCTGCCGTACGGAAGACGGTGCGGTTGGTGCGCTGGTACTCCAAAGTCACCGTCAGCGGACGCAGCGCCTCCGCCACCCGCCACGTGTGGTTCTGCATGTCCCAGCTGCAGACACCAGCACCAGACGGTCATTGGGGAGAGGCCACCCGCGCAGCCCGTGTGGTTCTGCAGGTCCCAGCTGCAGACACCAGCACCAACGGTCATTGGGGAGAGGCCACCGCCACCACGTGTGGTTCTGCACACGTCCAAGCTGCAGACACCAGCAGCAGACGGTCATGGGGAGGGCCACCCGCCAGCCACGTGTGATTGCCACATGCCCTCTATGTGAAACCAGCAGCAGACGGTCACTGGGGAGAGGCCACCCCCAGCCACGCTGTGGTTCGCACGTCCCAGCTGCAGACACCAGCAGCAGACGGTCTTGGGGAGGGCCACCGACCAGCGCACGTATGGTTATCTGCATGTCCCAGCTGCAGACACCAGCAGGCAGACGGTCCATTGGGGAGAGGCCACCCGCCAGCCACGTGTGGTTCTGCATGTCCCAGCTGCAGACACCAGCAGCAGACGGTCATTGGGGAGAGGCCACCCGCCAGCCACGTGTGGTTCTGCACGTCCCAGCTGCAGACACCAGCAGCAGACGGTCATTGGGGAGAGGCCACCCGCCAGCCACGTGTGGTTCTGCGTCGTGGTCCCAGCTGCAGACACCAGCAGCAGCGGTCATGGGGAGAGGCCACCCGCCAGCCACGTGGTGGGTTCTGCGTGCCAGCTGCAGACACAGACAGCAGACGGTCATTGGGGAGAGGCCACCCGCCAAAAGCCACATGTGGTTCTGCATGTCCAGTGCAGACACCAGCGCAGACGGTCATTGGGGAGAGGCCACCGACCAGCCCACGGTGGTTCTGCATGTCCCAGCTGCAGACACACAGGCAGACGGTCATTGAGGAGAGGCCACCGCGCAGACAACGTGTGGTTCTGCCATGTCCCAGCTGCAGACCACCAACAGCAGACGTCATTGGGAGAGACACACCCGCCAGCCACCGTGTGGTTCTGCACGTTCCGCTGCAGACACCAGCAGCAGACGGTCATTGGGGAGAGGCCACCCGCCAGCCACATGTGGTTCTGCATGTCCCAGCTGCAGACACCAGCACCAGACGGTCCCAGCTGGTAACACCAGCAGCAGACGGTCACTGGGGAGAGGCCACCCGCCACGTGTGATTCCGCGTGGCGCGTGTCCCAGCTGCTGACACCAGCAGCAGACGGTCACTGGGGAGAGGCCACCTGCCACGTGTGATTCCGCGTGGCGCGTGTCCCAACTGGTGACACCAGCAGCAGACGGTCACTGGGGAGAGGCCACCTGCCACGTGTGATTCCACGTGGCGCGTGTCCCAGCTGGTGACACCAGCAGCAGACGGTCACTGAGGAGAGGCCGGGCGCGGTCCGAGCGGGCGCATCAGGGTCATACAAACGCCCAGAAACGTGAATTTACATGAGCACACCCACCCCCTTTGCAAAGAAAACGTGGTGACACTATTTAGTATTTAACCTTTTTAGACACTAGCCGTTTTCACGAAGGTTTTATTTTTACCCGGTAGTTCCCGGTAGTGCCCGGTTATATTTCGTGCGTTTTGGGCAATTGAGTCTAGGAACACGGCTTTTCCCAGATATTTCTGGCATCAATTGAAACTTTATGAATTCATGTACAATTATCTGCTCTTACAATGCGAAATTTTCCGTTATTTTTCATTGTTGTATAATTAAATTCATGAACAAATATTACCGGGTACTGCCGGGTACTACCAGGCCGGTAGTATTTTGAGATGAGATGGCACCCCTGAAGATCCTACTAGAAAAATGTTGGCTTGCCGTACCTTTATGGATTGTTGGAGATGTGCTGATTAAAAAATGTGTCAGTTTGGTCATACAGCCTCATTTATAAAACCTTGGTCACACAGCATAGTATACAGGCCAGGGTGTAACGAAATTATCCGGACATCATGTTTTCCGCTCGCATCGAAAGGCGTCCGCTTCAGTTGTAATGGCCACATGCCCAGGTTGTTGCGCAGGTGGCGGTAGACCATCATGATGGTCTACCGCCACCTGCGCACGAAATATTACCCAAAACGCACGAAATATTACCGGGTACTACCGGGTACTACCGGGGTAACAATCCAATCCTTTCGTGAAGACGGCTATATGGCGCCGCTCGGCCCGCGCCAATAAGGTACCGGGCGCGCCGTCGGCAGCCGCCGGGCCGTGTTGGATCCTTCATGCGACCTGGACAGCCAAAGTCCGCAAAGAACGCATGACGGAAACTAATGCCTCAGCTCAGGAACTCCTGGATTAACACGCCTACAATAGACATTAAGAGCGCCAATGCGCGCCAAACTTTGCCGGCTAGTTTAAAAAGTAGATAATAAATGCAGTTTTTCAAAAACAATGTTGCATTAAGTTTGATCTTGTCAGAGGCGAGTCACGAGAGATTTTCTTCATTTTTCGGTGAGAAATGACGCTAAATACCATGAGCTTTTCTGTCATAACCGATAACATATATTTCGTTAAAAAGGTATAGTCTACAGTGAACGATGAAATCAGAGGAACGATATGACGAATTCAGTGCATCTCGCAAGCCTGAGAAGAGTGCTGGCTTTAGGCAGCACTCTTCTCAGGTGCTGCCTAAAGGACCATTGTCCATTGTCGGACAGGATCTGGCGGGGCTGCGCTTGCGGCTGGAGTGAGGCGGTGCCGCCGGCTCCTGATGAGGGAGGTCGCCGTCGCCGATTCCTGAAGAGGGACCGTCTCTGGCCGGCTGAGGTGTCACTGACTCATCTAAATGTTTCAAATTATGTTTGATTATAAATTTGTATTATGTATGATTGCATCTATGCATTTGTGTTTTACTGTATCTTGGGTTTGATTGTAGGTGCGTATTTATTTGCATTCATTGCGGGCGTCTGCTGTTGTGGTGTCGGCAGCGCCATCTGACCGCCTGCCGTGCCACCTGGTGCGGCTGTCGCGTCCGGGGTTGTCCGCGGGATGAGCTGCCATACTGACCGCCTGCCGTCCAACCTGGTGCGGGTGTCGCGTCCGGGTTGTCCCGCGGGAATGAGCTGCCATCTGACCGCCTGCCGTGCCCACTGGTCGGCTGTCGCGTCCGGGGTTGTGCCGCGGGTGAGCTGCCATCTGACCGCCTGCCGTGCCACCTGGTGCGGCTGTCGCGTCCGGGGTTGTCCCGCGGGATGAGCTGCCATCTGACCGCCTGCCGTGCCACCTGGTGCGGCTGTCGCGTCCGGGGTTGTCCCGCGTCCGAGGTTGTCCCGCGGGTGCTGCCATCTGACCGCCTGCGTGCCACCTGGTGCGGCTGTTCCGCGTCCGGGGTTGTCCGCGGGACGAGCTGCATCTGACCGCCTGCCGTGCCACTGTTGCGGCTGTCGCGTCCGGGGTTGTCCCCGCGGATGAGCGTGCCGGGAGATGAACCAATGGCCACCCCCCGGCCGGCTCCTGATGAGGGGCGGGCCCCGCGCGCGGAGCGGCAGAAACCCGTCCGCTTCATGTGTGCGTGCGTGTGCGTGTGCCGTGTGCGGTGCGTGTGCGTGTGCGTGTGCGTGTGTGTGCCGTTGCGTGTGTGTGTGTTGTGCGTGTGTGTGTGTGTGTGTGTGTGTGTGTGTGTGTGTGTGTGTGTGTGTGTGTGTGTGTATATCTGTTGTGTGTTTTTTGTTTTTGTTTTGTGTGTACTGTGTTGTGTTGTGTTATGTGTGTTGGTTGTGTTATGTTACGGTTGTGGTTGTGTTTTTTGTTTGTAAGTGTAATACATGAAAAATGAATCCAAGGGACACAGTCAGCCGCGGACTCATCCCATGGAAGGTCGGAGTGAGCCGCGGACTCACCCCATGAAGAGGCCGAAGTCGAGGTTGCGGCCGTGGTAGAGGGTGCCGTCACTGGTCTGGCCGAGGATGGATGTGCACACGGTGAATACCTCGTAGAAGATGTTCATCAGCGCCACGTCACCTAGTGGTACACACAAAACACAGAACTGTCTTCAGTGGTGTTCAACTCGGCGTTCCCGAGACCCGAGTCCACTCACTAGTGATTGCAGTATTTGCGCATAGAACATTACCCGTTAACCCAGCACCGATACAACTTAACCCGCGCACTGCAGGGACTCGATCCGAAAACGAACTGCAGGGGGTTGATTCCCCCCCCCGTGAGATCTCGAAAACTACGCAACGTAGCGACAAGCGAAAAAAAAAACGGCATTAGATGGCTTGAGAAAAGCTCTATCGAATGTTTATCAGTCTTTTCTTGGATCAAGTCAAAATTGTTGTCACCAGTGGTCATCAAAGGTCAGATTTCCCGGTTTTAGGACTTCGCTCCCGAAACCCCAAATATCTCGGAAACTATGATAGCTAGGACCAAACGAAAAAAGCAGCAATCGAAAGCTCTTGGAAAATGAAACAAACTGTAAGACTTATATTTAAGATACGGTCAATAGTTAAGGCTCCAGAGGTCCTGAAAGGTCAAAAAGTTGTTTTGGGCGAAGGTGTTTTTCGTGAATAGCATTTTACCTAACAAAGATAGGGAAACAATTTTGATGCCATCGTGTTTGTCTCGTCAAGGCGCTTTGAAAACGATAAATTTTGACCTGTTAAGGTCAATTGATAAATGTGACCTCAAGTGAAGGTCATTTGAGGACCCAGGTAGGTCATGTTGCATATGGAGCGACGCGACTCGACGAGACAAGTATATTGGTGACATCCGATCGTCTTGATCTTGATTCTATCAATATTGATTAGCAAAGCAATGCTGATGATCTCAGATGACCTCACTCTCAGATGACCTTGCAGATATCACTAAGCAACAATTAAAGGAAATAGTTCACCTTCAACATGAGGTTTGAACTGAGATAGCAGTTTTGTAGCCCGTGTTGAAAAACCTCAACTGTAAGTTTTCTGGGCTGAAAGGGCTCTCCAGCCGAATATATTTGACTTTTTGTCCGGAAGAAGTGTGGGCCATAAGATAAGGAATGTCATGAAGTGTGGGCCTCACACACCTGGGCAAGTAAGCTATACAGTAATGTTATCGCGACATACATTGAATCTGATTGGCTGAGCCACGTTTGACGTGCGGAGAAGAGTAACGCATATAGTTTTTGGATTAAATAATAATTTACCGTCCTTATGTCCTGATCGGCTGTGAGGTTAAATGTTTTTTTTTTGGCATTAATGAAGAAGAAGTTGTATTTGATAAATAATAAAATTGTGTTTTTGAAAGAATAAAAATCAAGGTGAACTAGTTCCTTTAACCTGGGTCATCAAAATTATGATCTAGAAATAGTATGATCTCGACAGAAATGGTGCTGATTCCAATGCAATTATCGCATAGGGAAGCATTTGCATGTTTTCCCGTTCACATTATAAAGGAGAGGATCAGGAAATTGACCTGACCTTCGGTCCACGCTGATAACAGAAAATCCGAGATCACGCGCTTTAGGTTACTGAATGAACCTCATACATATCGCTGCAAGTTTCAAATATTTTGGGAAAAGAGAACTGTAGCCTTGGCAACGAACACAAACATTTTGGGAAGATAAGGCAGCGTTGACGTGAGCCTTCGTGACCTGAACCATAAAAGTCGGTGATCTTAAGAATAGTATGATCTCCTGACAAAGAAATAATGGTCTGATCCAATGGGTAAGGATGATATCGCATAAAAACCTTAAAGGGAACACTGCTTCTTGCCGATGAATATCGCAAAACAAAGCTAAAACAAGTGCTTAGGGACTAGAATATTATTTTTTTCTACTCTTATGCTACCGAAAGTCAGCCCACAAATTATAAAAACTATCAATATATTCCATTTTTCATTATAAATAATTTATGAAAAGTTTTTAACGATCTTCCACACCCTCCTTAGATAATTATGGCAGCGATTGAGCGCCAAATTTAGCGCAGTTCAAGACATTTCCGTATTTGTAAAACAATAATGTGCAGGAAGTACCTTAAAACGGGTTAATGTAAACAATCGATAAAAAAAATCGATTGGAAAAAACTTCATTAAATGCTGGGAAATGCAGAATCCCTTCGTAAAAGTTAAAAAAAAACTTCTGTGCAAAATCGTAAACTTTTCTTTCTTCATCGTTACGACTTAACTTTTCCATCATTGCTATTAATTTCGATTAAAATGTCAGGTGCGCAAATAATAAGACATGATATCTTTCTAACATATCCAAATTTGGGTAGAATGCTAAGCAAAAACGAAAAGCAATAATTTTCCAATAAGTTGCAACAAAGGCTGCAATTGAATTTATTTGGTACGGTATGTTTTGTGTACGGCGGACTCGTCAACTCATTGGCTGGAAGAAAACTGAACTTTGAACGATGATATTAGGCCACCGCCACTGCGCGCTAATTTCAAACAACGGACTTCATGGTGCTTATTAAATCCGGCTTGTTCTTTAACATATCAAATTTTACTTTGAACGTGGACAGTGTCCCTTTAAGTCAAAACTCTTACAAAGTATGTGTAATTAATGCCCAAACAGCTGTAAGAAATTTGGCGGCACTTTGCGCCGCCCTTTTTGCGCTACTCCTGAAAAACCTGAGGGGGCGGAAATAACCCCTTGCAGTGCGCGGGTTAAGGTTACGAAAGTACTGAATGCTACTGCGGCCGTGCGGAGTGGGGCGCGCCGTCCGGTGTACAGATACTGCGGCCGTGCGGAGTGGGGCGCGCCGTCCGGTGTACAGATACTTGCCTTCCGGCATGCTGGCGGCGGTGGCGATGCCTCGGATCTCGTCATGGAAGGGATACGGCAGCCGGCCGCCGATCAGCTCCGACAACCTCTCCACAGCCTTGAACACGTTGTCGCCGACGATGCTGGCCACCTCCGTCCGGATGATGCTCAGCAGGTGACTCGCCTACCGACGCAGTCACTCGAGGGTGTCGCACGGAATAGGAACGCACTGCACATCAGTATGGTAAGACTAAGAGGAGCATGCTGCTCAGTAGTGAGAGCTTCAAATGCATGCGATTGTTTTTGACAATTTGTTTTAAAAAACTGCATACAATTTCAGAAAAAATCGGAAATAAGAGATTGCAGTTTGATAGCCGAGCTAATTATCTGTCATTTGGTATATAATACAAACTGAGCTTATCCTTAATGAAACTGTAACTTTTTTCGGCGTATCCGTGCAGCGTTGTTTGTTGGTTTGAGGTGGGTGGTGGCGGTGTGTGTGGTGTGTGTGGTGTGGGCGGGGGGGGGGGGGTAGTAACGGTTACCGCGGACGCGCAGGTCTCCATGACGGGCTTGCAGTAGCGGTACTCGGGCGGCAGGTCCAGGTTGATGACGTAGTGTGGCACCGCCCGATCCGGCGGCGGCGGGTAGGTCCCGGACTCACAGCCATGCTCGCCCTGCCGCATACATCCAACGGGGCCAGTCACACTGCAAACAACAGTTTGCTATGCAAACAAACGTCATCGGATAGTTTTGCAGTACACGATTGTTAATCCCGTCGGTCTGTGGGACATTGCAGGCAGCAATGAACCAACTCCGTCTCAGACTAGAGAGGACAGACAAGGACAGACAAGCACCCAGCACCCACCCAGGATCCAGATTATAGGAGATTGTGATGCAGTTGCTAAAAAATCATAACTGATTTTTGTAACATCAATCTTCAAATATATATATATTCCTGGCTGTGTTTTTTTTCTCAAGTAACTCCAACTCCGACTCCGACTATAGCCTTCCGAAATTGACTCCGGCCTCTAATTAGCTGAAGCTAATGACAACGGGCACAATAAGTGACAACCCACAGCAACTTAATCTGCTTTAAAATTGGATCTCATTAAAAGAGGATAGTCCACCTTGGTAGATGCGATCGAATGCTCTGTATTGACTGAACAGAGTAAGCAGATAGCGATTCTGCTATTAATTTGTCATAAAACCCGGCAACTGTGGACATTTTGATGAAATCAAATAATATGAATAGGTACAGGGACCAGCAGTTGCTATTGGTACACACTAAGGTCCGACTTATTTTCTCATTTAGCGCATGTTTGACGGCGAATTAAGAAACGACCATAGATGCCGATGGTCCCCCAGCCAGCCTATAGGGGCCCTCTAAGACCGACAGAAGGCCCTCGGTCGTCCTGAGTGGGTCCTCAGAAGGCCTCAGACTTCAAAATGGGTCTGCTCGACGTTCTTTGCGACTAATTAGAGGGCCCTGCAAAATAAAGTTTGCCTAAATCCGAGGAGATACCATTTCGCGCCATTGCACTATGGGCCACAAGCACGATCTAGGCCAACGTATTTCGTTGGAGCGAATTTTTCATTTCAATATGGAACATACATGAAAATGTTCGGAATTGACCATGGATATGGTAATATCTTTTTAGTGCAATCACACGTGGAGCTGTAAACGTCACCGAAACGCGGAAATTTGTATGAAGCTTTTAGCTATACAGCAGGGACTCCGCGGCTCGCGAAATCGATGTATGTTTATGATGCAATGTAGAATGGGATAGAGCAAAACATTTACAATGAGCATGTTTTATGTTTAAAATCGAACCTTGGCTACACCGCTTAATCAAAATTAAACCTAAAAATAGTTTTTTTCGTGCAATTATTGACAATTTAGGTTGACATAACAGAAATGTCAGCAATAACTTGAATGCAGCTTTTCCGATAGAGCCGATCTAAGAATAACACACGATAACACGGGAATACGAGCATGGTTGTG